>PISX010004441.1:0-121254 GCA_004024625.1 Mellivora capensis
GCTACCCTCCCCCACTAGACCATAGGCCTCCTGAGGGTAGAGTTCTGTTTCATTCAGTGTTCTGTCCCCCAATTAGAGCAGCACCCCGCATAGAGAGCAGTTATCCCTGAATAAGTGAGAAGCACAGTATAGTTGTTAAGAGCAAAAGCCTTGGACCCAGTAGGTTTCAATCCCACCCCTGACAGGTAATTCCTGTGTGACCCTCTGGAAGTTACTCAACCTCTCTGGGCTTCCATGCTCCTCTTCTGTTCAGGGAGGATGACAATAGTGCCTATCTCACAAAGTTGTTGTGAGGATTATCTGAATTAATATTTTCAAAGTACTCAGAAGAGTGCTTGGTACAAAATAAATACAATGTAGTGTTGTGTTTAGTATTGTTATTGAATGAATGAAAACAGGTGGTACTCCAACCAATGTGAGCAACTCGTGAGCAACATCTTTGCCTTATTCTTCGAATATTCTATTCTTGGAACGTTCCTGCCCCCTCTGATTGAGCCTTTTATACCTTAATAACTATTTGGCTTGGGGTTGGGGGGCGGCAATCGCACAGGCACACACAAGGATTTGAAAAGGCACTTTGGCTGATTCCAGACACCAGGGCCCGTATCATGTTACAGGCACCCAGGGCAGTGCCTGAAGACATAGCACAGGGACTTAGGGGGAATATTTCACAAAGACGTGAATGTCTGAAAAGTTTCCATTCCTTGCAAGCCACCCCCTCAGAAATGCCCTTTTTTTAGCTTCTTCAGTCCCCTCCAGGCTTAGGAAGAAAACGGACTGGTTCACAGTGCGTAAAGATACTTCCTTTTACCACGATAAAAGGAAGAAAATTGTCCCAAGATTCTAACTCTAGGTTCACAACGAACCCACTACCAGGAAGTGGTCCATTGTGTCTGAGTATTTTATCCCTCCCATTGTTTCGCAGCAGATGCGGGTCATTCTGTGGCTGGAAGTCTGGCTGCCTCTTTATTTTTCTTTTGTGGCCAAAAGGCCTTTTGCCAAAATAGAGGTTGTAAAGAAAAGAGCCCTCAACAGAGACAGCTCCACTGGGCTCTGGTGAATGGACAGATGGGGCATAATTAAGTTTGGTCGGGCCAAGTGTCAAGGGTGGGAAATGAAAGGGGCTTTCTCCCTCCTCAGCTTCAGAATGCAGTGTGGCACTTGGACTGGGGATTGTAGATTATTGTCCTATCAGGGCCTGACGTCTGGCAGCTCTCCCATCGGCACTGCTTGCTCGGCAGCCAAAGGCGGGTGGGGCCGTGTTTATCAGAAAGAACCTGAGCTCTGAGCTGCCATTCTGGTGGGTGGGAGGCAGAGGCAGGCAAAAGCTTTGAAGAAAAGGGGAAGTCACACGTGCTGGCCTTGCTCCCTTCTCCCTGCCAAAGCCTTGAAGTCCCGGAAAAGTGTTCCAGAACTTTCAGAGCATCCAGCTCTTACAGGACATGAAGCCCTGTGGCCGGCCAGCTCGCCACTGCCCCCCGAACCTCATTCTCCCACCTGTCAAAGTGGGAGCCACAGACGTGCCCACATCAGGGGGGGTTACCGTGAGAGTTTTTATGAAACGACACCTCTAAAGCACCTAAGCCCAGCACCTGGCTCAGTAGAGGGGGACCTAACCTGAGGACACAGGTAGTTTCCCCAGAACCTTTTGAAGGAAGTTATGCGCTACTGCCTAGCAGAATGCACTCTCTGAGGGGCAGCTGGCTGGCTTGGTCGGTAGAGTCCGCGACTCTTGATCTCGGGGTTGTGAATTCGAGCCCCACATTGGGTGAAGGCCCCCCTTGAAGAACATCCTGAGGGGGGGAAAGCCTGGCAAGGTGAGGCAGGATTGGTAAGCAGGGGTTTACCTGGCAACCCTGGACACCTGATAACAAATCCCAGCGCCCAGGCCTCTTCCCAGAACACGAAATCGGACGCTGGGCACCTGGACACAGATACAAGTGGACCAGCAGCACCTGAGCCCCCTGGGAGCTCATAAGCAAAGCTCCCCTACCCCGGCCCATCCCACAGGCAGGGCAGGGGCTCCTGAAGCAGGGCAGGGCTGGGAGGTCCCCTACAGCCCTGGGGAGCCTTGCTAGGTTTGGAGGTGCTGCTCTGGGCCCCTATGTTGTTTCATTTTCATTTGGGGAGTCCTGCGCCTCCCTCCCGGGAGCTCTGGGCGTCATACTCCTCCCTCTTGCCTTTGAAATGCTGCTCGGGTGCAGCCCGCTCTAAAAATACGAAGAAAAAGCCATCGTGCTACAAGGCAGAAACTGGAACTCACTGACCCAGATACTTCCTCCCAGAAAGAGCTCTGAGACAGGTCATTGGGATTCTAGAGATCTTTTCAGAAAAAAGGCACTCTCCATATTGAGGAGACTTTTTTTTTTTAAGGTTTTATTTATTTATTTGACAGAGAACACAAGTAGGCAGAGAGGCAGGCAGAGAGAGAGGAGGAAGCAGGCTCCCTGCCGAGCAGAGAGCCCGATGTGGGGCTCGATCCCAGGACCCTGGGATCATGACCTGAGCTGAAGGCAGAGGCTTTAAGCCACTGAGCCACCCAGGCGCCCCTGAGGAGACTTTTTTAAAAGAAATCCGGCATTCTTGGGTTTTTTGTTTCTCCCAAACATTCCAGGGCATGTAGGTGCTCAGTAAATGTTAAGAGAAGCCAAGTCTAGTGGCTTGTTTCTGTGCAGATTCAGGCCAGTGCATTTATGGCCCAGGACTTGTCCCTCCCTGTATCTGCTCAGATCTCCAGGGAAAATCTGGATTCTGGTAGTAAATATACCGTAGCTTCTGCTCCATTTTTTTTTTTCTTTGCACCCACTGTCCTTGTTTCGTGGAGTCTAGGATGGCTGTCACGTGCTCAGGCTGTGGACCCCGGTGACCTGGCTTCTAGTTCTGGTGACTTTGGTCCAATTCTTTAGCCTTTGATGCCTGTGTTGCTCTTCTGGAAAGTGGGGGAAAAAACAGTATCTACCTCGAGGGTGGTCATGAGGATGGAAGCCGACAGCAGATAGAGAGAAGCGTCTGAGCCCTGCCTGGCTGGGAGACAGTGCTCAGTAAAGCATTATCAGTGTCCCCAAGGGTG
This sequence comes from Mellivora capensis, assembly GCA_004024625.1. Taxonomy (NCBI): domain Eukaryota; kingdom Metazoa; phylum Chordata; class Mammalia; order Carnivora; family Mustelidae; genus Mellivora; species Mellivora capensis. The sequence continues at coordinate 3,071 of PISX010004441.1, forward strand.
TGTGCCCCAAGGTTTTAGTTACTGTTGGTGCTCTAACAGCTTACCAGGATCCAGTGGCTTCAAACAGCACACATTCATTATCTTAAAGGCCTGGAGGCCCAAAGTCCAAAACAGGTCTCACTGGGCTAAAGTCAAGTCATGGGCAGGGCTCCTTCCTTCTGGAAGTTCTGAGGGAGAATCCATTTCATGACTTTTCCAGCATCTAGAGGCCACATGTACTCATTGGCCTGTGGCCCCTTCCTCAGATCTGTGACCCTACAACTGTAGTCACATCGTCCCTGACCCCTTGCCTCCCTCTCTTGACTGATAAGGACCCTTGTGATGATATTGGTCCTACTCAGGAAGTCCATGATGCTCTGCCTATCTCAGGATACTTAACTTAGTCACATCTCCAAAATCCCTTTGCCATGTAAGGTAACATAGTCACAGGTTCTGGGGATTAGGACCCAGAGATCTTGGGGGCCATCATTCTGCCGATCATACCCGGTACCTAGCCTTTCAGCATGCTCAGTGACGAAGTGGGCACCAGCTGACCGAGGAGGCGGGGAGTAACTGGTCCATCGCTGGGCAGGAGGGAGGGTGGAACACTGTGTGATATGAAAGCTACTGACGGCCGCTAACCACCTTCCTGCCGCCCCAGAACATCTCCCCTTCCTGTTTGTGTGCAGGACCCCAGCAAGATCACTGCGACGCCAGCCCGGCCTGTCAGCAGCTCAGAAGAGGAAAAGCAAAGCAAGTCACAGCAGCTGAGAAAGATTTTCCAAGAGTATGGTGCTGTCGGCGTGTCGCTGCACATCGGAATCTCACTGATCTCCTTGGGGATATTTTACATGGTGGTTTCAAGGTAAGAGCTCTGGCAGGAACATCTCTTTGTTCTTTATGGTCATGTAGGATTCTTTGCGAATGAGAACATTTTTCCTATGAATGTGTACTCGTCCAGCTGCTTCCAGCATGTTTTTTAACATGCTGGCTCAGTGGGTTAGGCCTCTGCCTTCAGCTCATGATCTCAGGGGCCTGGGATCGAGCCCCGCATCGGGCTCTCTGCTCAGCGGGGAGCCTGCTTCCCCCTCTCTCTCTCTGCCTGTCTCTGTGCCTACTTGTGATCTCTCTCTGTCAAATAAATAAAATCTTTTTAAATAAATAAATACCTTAAATCTTAGAGCCACGTCGATCGCCTAATTTAACCCCTTGTGATAATCCTTTTTGTTGTTGTTGATCTCTTTCCGCAGCGGTGTGGACATGTCTGCAATCCTGCTCAGACTCGGATTTAAAGAGTCACTGGTGCAGTCGAAGATGGCAGCAGGCACAAGCACCTTCGTCGTGGCCTACGCCATCCACAAGCTGTTTGCCCCCGTGCGAATCAGCATCACCTTGGTGTCCGTGCCCTTCCTCGTCAGATATTTTCGCAAAGTGGGATTTTTTAAACCTCCAGCTGCAAAGCCTTGATGAACGCTTCCAACCTGTTTCTTTTAAATAAAAATTTGGGGTTAGTTTTAGGATAGAGCTTTTCGGGGGGGGGGGTGAGGGGGGTAGGAGTAGGGTGGGGACAGGAAGCTAATTGCTATGTTCTCATGAATAAGCTTTCCCTTTGGCAACAAAATTCAGGTTTTTTAATAATTGTAATTATTTTGCTTTACAAATGTTGTTAATGCCGTTCCTCATAGGGTTTGTATGCATAATCCAAAATGTCAGCGAAATGTCACAAATTGAATTGTCATCTCAAACAAAACTGTCTACAAAATGGTCCTCCTGGAAGATCACTGGTGAGGTTCTAGTCTGCAAAAGCCCCCAGGGGTCAATCTTTGCTCAAATTCTTAAAGGGCAACGATTCATTAAGCCAGTTTTTAAAATTCCCCTTCCTCCAGTATCTGCTGTCAGGCCGCCTGCAGTTTCATACGCAGCATACCATTAATGAAGCCGAATTTAAGATTTAACAATATGTAAATTAGCATATTAGCATTTAGCAGGACCTAAATTAGCATCCACGCTTCGACGTTCATTACCCTTCTTTTAGGGAGGAAGAATAACCAAGTATCTCTGGTGTGTTTCATTGATGCTAAAACACCTTCCAGTCTGGACATTCTCAAATATCACTCTAGTAGGTCAGGGTCATTTGTCTCTGTTGGGGTAAAAAAAAATGGAAATTCTGTTCAGTAGTAATGGCATCACGTGGCTCCTGACGGCCTTATCCACAGGTGAACTTGGACACTGCACCCATGGAAAGGTAAGACAATCTTTGCTTAACCCTCTATCTCAAACGTCAGGCATTCCAGAACTATCATCGCCATGTTTACATTGTGTTGCTACTTATATTTTTTTGAGTTGAAATGTAGAAAAAGATTTTATATCACTCTCTAGAAAGGCAAATGAGCGGCACTTGCTGTAAATGGGAGGCAGCTGGGAAATACAACATAATACAAGCTGGGGAGGGGAGGGGGCAGGCAGGTGTAATTACCTTCTGTTGAGCCAGTTTTACCTGATAAAGGAGGTTTGACCTGAGCTTCCCACCCCCGCCCCATTGCTGTGAGGGACATTATTAGTTAAAAACAGAAACAAGCACACAGATTCAAATGGACATTTTTGTCCCCGGAATGCTTAGGAGCAGGCAGACTGGAGGGAATGCCTTTCTGTGGGATTCATGTAATGCTCCCTTCTGGGCTGTATCCACCCACAGTACGGTCCACACTGGGACCCCCGATTCAACCAGTTCTGCCCTGCCGCCCTGGTCAAGGGAGACCCACTTTGTCGGGGGAGGGTTAATTACAGAAGTGACAATCAGAAGACTAAAGGAACTATAAATTGACCATCTTGGTTTTACCACCCCCTGCTGACGTTCCCTGATTAAACCTTAGTAACCTATGTCCATTAATTCAGTTAACTTTTACAAGAAGCTTTATGGAACAAATTCTCCACCTACAAGATCGTTAAAGTGGATTCTGTCCACCCCCCCATGCCCTTTTAAAGCAATTAGCCCATTGCCAAAAGGATTTATCCATTTCAAGTTGGAACTGCCTTTCTGGGATCTAATTCCAAGGACAGTTGGCTTCATGCTCCTAACCACCTTCCCCACAGTCTCCCTACCACTGATCCCTAGTAATGCCTATGCAAAAAAAAAAAAAAAAAAAAGCTGACAGTGAGTCCTACGGGTTTAAGGGCTGAAATCTTAAACTTGGCCTCCACGTTTGGAGGAATGGAAGTGGACTGACAGGAAAGCAATAAAACCAGTCAGCAAACCAACAGCCATGGCCTTTTCTTCTAAGCTCCACCTCCGCTCCACTCCTGTGGCCAGTGGCCCCAGCAGAACAGAGAACCTGGAGAAGATGAGATCAAAGAATCAGGGAATATGTGACTTCACCAGCAAGATGTACAGATTGCTTGTATTTACACTGTTTTTATGGAACTAGGAAATAAAACATGATCTATTTTTAAAATGTAAGCCATTGTTCACCCCTGATTTTGTATTTGACCAAATGAGCCGCTTAAATTCCCTGAAACAAATAAACATCTTTGTAGTGTACGAAGAACTTTGGATTCCTCGTCTGGTCAAGCCATAACTGTTGCTGATTAGGAAGCGGCCCTGTGTGTGACTGGTTTGTTAATGGTGCGCTACTACAATGAGCTACTTTTCTTTGCTTGTGTGGAATTCTGGGGAAATGACAGAAGTTTAGCTGGTGTCACTGAAGTTGGTCATGTCATATTAACTATCACTTGGGTGGATGGCGCATGAAAGATTACTTTGGGAATGTAAAAGTTGGTTAACTCGACTCAAGATAAGCTCCCTTATCCCGAGGGGGCTAACCAGATGGACACCTGCGGCTTTACTCAGTTGTGTTCTGAAGCTTCTGTCACGGTGTCACCAAAGCTGACATGGAAGTAGCTAGTCATTTCTAGTATCTAGTTCCTTGTGTTGAACAAAGGTCGACCATGAAAGCATAGCTCTTTATTAGTTTTCAGGAACTTCGACATTTCCAAGATCAAGTTCACCCTCTTTGGTCATGGAGATGATGGCAGCTAGAAACAGGTATGTAGCTTTATGCGCTAGGAGCACATAGTACATGAGATCAGAAAGGGATACACCGGCTCCTTTCGAGGCACCTGCTCATTTCCAGGCCAACAGTGAACCCATAGTGAACAAAATTACCCGTGCAGCCTAGATATATTCGCGTCCTTATTTTTAAAGTTTATTTTAAAAAAAAGTTTATATACGTGCCATAACTCCAAAGTAATAAATTTTAGTAACTTGCCAGGTGTCCCTTGGGAGCCAGATAACAAGGGGAGCAAAGGAAGCCTCTACCAGGGGTACTGAAGGGGCAGCAGGCTTGATCCCCCATGGCTGGAAATGAGGGATTCTATTAAGCAAACATTCCTTCAGAGAATTAAGACCCATGCTTGTAAAATCAGTTTGCAAAGAATTAGTTTACCCCATGTGTAAAGCTCTTTGGATCTTACTGAAAACATGGTCAGAAGCAGGTATGGACATAGAAGTTGAAGACTTCATCTGTCCTGACCACCTGCAGCTCTAGTGAACCCTGAAAGGTCCCAGGCCAGGCCAGTTGTACCCAATTCTGTGAACTACTGTGGACGCAACAGCTGATTCCCCAGGGTGAGGACCCACCCAAGATTCCAGCTCCATGTGCTGGACTGCGCTCCAGCACTGGATGTCCGGAGCCTACAACAGAACTCACACTTCCTGGCACATAGGACAGTTTCCAGGATAGAGAGAGGGTGCTGGCTTCATGCTCCTAACCACCTTCTCCTAACCACCCCCACATCCTGACTCCTGGTTCCCCCTCCACCACCCAGTCACACAGCCCTGTGCCTGCCCCCTGTGCTGCCATGTTTCCTGCTGCTCCCTCCCTGGGCTATGGGGACCTCTTGCCATCCCTGCCTCCACCCTTTCAATCCTCCCTGTCCCTCAAGTCTGGCTCAGATGCCACTCCCTCTGGCTGCCTCTCCTACCTGATTACCCATCATAATTCGTGGGCTCCCTGACCTGTCCCTCTTCCCCGCCTCTGGTTGGTGGCTACCCTACTAAGTCATGTCCCCAGTTGTCAGAGGGGATATGCTCACAGGCCGGACCAGCTCCAGAACTGCAGCCCTGGCAGCACCACGGAGGGGCCTTCCCACCCTCCCAGTGGGCCCACGCTCAGCCTGGAGTTTCTCAAAGGGTAGCATGAGTTGCAAAATGCATTATCATTTCAAAGTTAGACACAGGAGAACATGAAGTGTAATCATTTTATAGGTGACAATGTGCTTTCCAAAAATTAAAACCTCAAAACCATGAAATAAGTCCTTTAACATTTAGAAACAGCTGAGACAGGTCTGCTCTAGCCAGCCCCAAGATGAGGGCAGAGCACACGTTTCTGTATCACAAAGTCTCAGGGGCGACGAGAACTCACTAACCAGGCTTCACCACTCATGTCTGGCAGAAGTGTTGGACACGGAGCGCAGTCCTCAGGGGATGCCATGGAAATGAAGATAGAAGTCTACACAAAAATCTTTATTTTAACGTTAAAAGAAAGAATCACATGTTCATCCTGACGGCTTTCCCAGGCTTGGCCACCCAATAAGTTACACGCACACGAAGGGACTCAGAAGGTTATTGCACGCCTGTGTCACTGATGGAGTCACAGTGATGTGGCCACTCTCCCCGCAGTCAGACCCCGAGCCAGTGCCCCCTCCACAAGGAGGCCTCACTCCAGCCAGGCTGTGGGGAGGCTCCAGGTGAACCTCGCTTCCAGGTTGTGAAACTAGTGACATTGTCACAATTCCTGTGGCTCCTTTCACTCCAGAGCAGTGTTCACTGGAGTGGACTCTTGGGTGGGGAGACTGAGGCAGCATCTGCTCAGTAGGCCTTTGTCGGCAGTGCCCTCGGGCACGGGGAGGCCTGTTGCTGACACCAGATGGCAGCCCTGCCTCTCAGAGTCCTCCCCCTGCACCATTCTTAAGATTGTTTGCTAGTTGATTCTTTGCTTTTTTGGCTACTTGATGGTTTTGATGAATTCGCTATGATCCAGGGGTGTTCTAGTACTTCTTTGAGAGTCGGCCTTTGGCTGGGATTATGTTTCAAAAGTCTTGAAATGAGGTCCCTGGCTCCTTCCGGCACGAAGTCAGGGAATGTGAATTCAACCTGGAGTACAACAAGTCGACAGTCACAAAACGCGGCTTAGAACAGTGCGGATAGCCGGCTCACAGGCACAGTTAGGGCTGGTAAGAATTCTACTACAAGCAATGGATCATTTCTCATTAGGTCTTACCCGTGATATTCTTTTGTAGGTCTCTTGGTAGGTGCTTGCCTCAAAAGGCGGCTTCCCAACGAGAAATTCATAGCAAAGAACCCCAAGGCTCCAGAGATCTACCTTCTCGTCATGCATTCGGCCTTCAATCATCTCTGGGGGCAGGTAATCCAGGGTGCCACAGAGGGTGGTTCTCCTAAAAACAGAGGCAGGCTCAGCTTGGTGTGCTCCTGTTCTGGTGTGCTCCTGTTCGTATCAGCACAAGAGTGGCTAAATGCCATTCACAACAACACTAACATTGAGTGCACGCTCCTCCTAGGCCACGTACTATTTAAATCCCCAGGTTGAGGGGTGCCTGGGTGGCTCAGTCAGTTGAGTGTCCAACTCTTGATTGCGACGACTCAGATCACGATCTCAGGGTCGTGAGATCAAGCCCCACGTGGGGCTCTGCGCTCAGCGGGAGTCTGCTTGAGATTCTTTCTCTCCCTCTCCCTCCGTTCCTCCCCACCCTGCTGGCTCACATGTGTGCACGCGCTCTAAAATGAATGAGCTTTAAAAAAATAAATCCCCCATTTTAGATAGAAAACAGATGGAGAGATGTGCAACATAACACAGCTAGCAACCAAGTCACACCCCAAAGGTGTCCAACTCCAGAACCTTCTTAAATGATCTAAAAAATGAGAAACTTCAAATATCCCTACTACATAGAAGCACCCATCAGAATTCTCTGTGAATACAGTTTAGAGTTCCGGATTTGTTTTTACAGTACAGATAGGCCAAGCAGCTCAACAGCCAGGGGGCATGAGTGACGAGAAACTACAAACTGTGCCACGGAGGAAGCACGAGCTGTGGCCTCTGATGCATGCTGCCTCTACCAAAGAGACACTTCAATTTGGGGGTGACCTATGAGGTATTCTTGCCAAAAACACTGTGTAGGCCTTTCGACCAACTTCCAATTCTCAGCAATTACAGAGGATGGAGGACCAAGTGACACCATCTTAGGTGAGAAAAGTCCATGTTAAATTGTGGCACAACTGGTGTAAACTTAGACCAAAGAAACAATCAAATACAACACACGGATGGACCTTGGCACGTGCCGACTTAAAAGAACAGCTCTAAAATTTTGTGGCCAACAAGGGAAATTGAATCATGGGCTAAATAGATACTAACAAGGCGGTTCATTTTCTTGGGAGTCACAATGGTTGTGGTTAGGAGGACAACGTCCTTATTTTTAGGAGATACATACTCAAGTGCTCAGAGAAGGAAGCATGAGGTGTGCAAGTTATTTTTGAAGGTTCGCCAAAAAAACAGACCCTGCCAAATATAGCAAGTGTGCTGTGCGGCCATACGTATGGCAAAATGTGACCACTTGCTAAATGCAGGCTCTGGATGGACAGTGAGCAGCCAACCACCAGTTTGGCATTTCTATATGTTTGAGCTTTTAACAACGAGGGCTGGAAGTAAGCGGAGGGCGGCACACATTGAACTAGGAGCAAACACCATGAAGGTTTCATTGTTTTCTATCAGTTATTCTTTGCCGTTGGCTCTTCTAGGGGGTCATGCCAAGGCTGGTCACCACGCCTGGCACCCCAAGAGTGCACTGAGCTCAGTGGTGACCCGCGGCCTGGGATGAAGGCGCTACATCTCCAGACCTCTATCCCCGCAGCACCACAGAGATGGCGGAAATGCCCCGAGTCAGAGGCCTCTCTGCCTACTTGTGATGGAACACCACCACACGCGGGAGCTCTTCCGGTTGCTCACGTCGGGGGAGGCGGGGCGAGGTGAGCATCTACCTGCATGCAACTTATCAGTAGGTGTATGTTTTTAATGCTCTACCTCCCGAGGCCTCAAAAGCTTAATTAAACCCAAATTAAGTTAAAACAGTGTTTTAGCTCTTGTTTGCAAAGTTAAGATTTAAATTGTTTCATTAGATTTCTCACTCTGTTAAGAGGGGACAAGAAAGGACTCTGCTGTTGACAAAGGCAGACCATAGAGAATCCTCCTCACCACCACCCTGAAAGTTCTATCCAAACCAATTTGGTTTTGGAAATTCCCCCAGAGAACTGTGCTCTCAGTTCTAGCTGTGTATGTGTGTGTGCTGTCCCCCGGAACTGGTCTGTCCCCTTCCCACTGCCGCAGTCATCACCTGCTACACACATCCTGCGCTTTCTTGGTCATGTACTTATCACATAGGTCCCCTTCATTAGCCTCTAAGACATCCAACATCTTTAACCCAGGCCTAGGACACATTCAATAGCCTCAAAATAGTTGCAGAATTCTCAAAGACACTTCTATCGGGCCCAAGTTACTCCAAAGTATGTGCCGTCAGCTACCTGCCCCAAATGCACACGTCTATGCTTAAGTGTTTTTCTACTTAGCTCCTGAAAGCCCCCAAGGCTTTTGCTAAAGTAAGTTCCACTAGTAAAGGTACGTACCTGGAGGAGGGGGCGTGTACCGACCACCCAAAGTCTGCGATCTTAAGCTCTCCAGCCGATCCAAGGAGTAGGTTCTCTGGCTTAATGTCTCTATGAATGACTCTCTTTGAGTGACAGTAAGACAGGGCATCTGCCAACTCTGTGATATACTATTTAAAAAATAAAAAAGTATGGAAAGTCTGTATCTTACATTTTATGTAACACAATTTTAGACATCTCTTCTGAAAGGAAGCCCAACATAGATTTAACAGGTTTTGTAAATTTTGAGGCAAAAGCTAGAAACAATTGATGTGTCAATTTTTTTTTCAATTTTTTTTAACCACATTAGTGTTTAGCATAAAACACCAGTTATCCCATACTAAGTTATTTATTTGCGAATACAGCAGATAGGATACTGAAGGAAGAGGGAAAAACTGATTAGCTAGAACTCATCACCACATGGCAATTTATGGCCTAATAGCAATGATTTTTGATAATACTGAGAAATTGGCATAAATAAGAGAGTCAGACATGTAAACAATTAAAAAAAATTTTTTTAAACTTGCAAGTACTGGGGTGCCTGGGTGGTTCAGTGGGCTAAAGCCTCTGCCTTCGGCTCAGGTCATGATCCCAAGGTCCTGGGATCGAGCCCCACATCGGGCTCTCTGCTCAGCAGGGAGCCTGCTTCCTCCTCTTTCTCTCTGCCTGCCTCTCTGCCTACTTGTGATCTCTGTCAAATAAATAAATAACAAACTTGCAAGTACAGTCAATTCCCATTTTAAAACCAAGATCAGGGGCAGACTGGGTGGCTCAGTTAAGTGTCGGCCTTCAGCTCGGGTTGTAATCTTGGGAGTTCTTGGATGGAGCCCCACATTGAGTTCCCGGCTAAGAGGGCTCCCCTGAAGCGAGAAGCTTCAGCTTCTCCCTCTGCTACTCCCCCTGCTTGTGCTCTCTTGCTTTCATGCTCTCTCTCAAATAAGTAAATAAAATCTTTAAAAAAAAAAAAAAAAAAAAAGCTGGGGCGCCTGGGTGGCTCCTTGGGTTAAAGCCTCTGCCTTCGGTTCAGGTCATGATCCCAGCGTCCTGGGATCAAGCCCCACATCGGGCTCTCTGTTCAGCGGGAAGCCTGCTTTCCCCTCTCTCTCTGCCTGCCTCTCTGTCTACTTGTGATCTCTGTCTGCCAAAAAAATAAAATCTTAAAAAAAAAAAAAAAGCTAGTGTTAGAGCTCTTCAGCACCTACCTCCCTTATCAGACTGTTAATATGTGTAAAAGTCCCTCATATTTCTCTACAGTTAGTTCTGTTTGAATGCAGAAACAAGAATGTTGTTTGAAACAAGAATGCATAAATAAATATTCATTCTAACTACTAGGGAATCTAGAAAGAACGTGCCTAGATGGCTCAGTCATTAAGCGTCTGCCTTCGGCTCAGATCACAATCTCAGGGTTCTGGGATCAAGGCCCACATCAGGCTCCGTGCTAAGCGGGGAGCCTGATTCTCCCTCTCCCACTCCCCCTGCAGTGTTCCCTCTCTCGAGGTCTTTCTGTCAAGTAAATAATCTTAGAAACAAAGAGAGAAAGAAAGGAAGAACGAACCAAGCTTTCCTTTCCAATAACTATGTGCTTTTATCAACATAAACTCCATCTGGATTAAAGAAAATGTAGTAGTGTAAGTATTAATTGCTGATTAAATAAGACAAGTAATTAGGTTAGCTAATATTTGAAAAGTAAAATGAATCTATTTCTACTTATCCAAAAAGCAAATGCTTAAGTTTAAAGTGACTTTTTTTTTTTTTAAGATTTTATTTACTTATTTGTCAGAGAGAGAGCACGAGCAGGGGGCACAGAAGGCAGAGGGACACGCAGGCTCCCCGCTGAGCAAAGAGCCTGATGTGGGACTCGAACCCAGCACCCTGGGATCATGACCTGAGCCAAAGGCAGACGCTTAACCAACTGAGCCACCCAGACTTCCCTTAAGTTTAAAATGTCTTATTGCTGAGACAAGACCAAAGGGTCATTCACCAATAAGGCTATGATTTCGGAAGTATAACCACCTGGAAGTAATGCCACTTAAACCAATGCCAAAAAGCAACTGAGAGCCCATACTACCCAGAACAATCGGCTGCTAGTTCAACCAAGAACCGCCCAAAGACTCTCTACTTCTTCAAACAAGTAATTTCACTCAAATAAAGCAGCGCAATCCATAGGGGAAAAAATAAAAACCCAAAACCAAAACCTGCTTATGCTGGACTTTAAGATTAGATCCAGGTAAGAGAATGAAAAGAAGAGCCACAGGCAGGGAGAGAACCTTTACACAACACATATGATAAAGGACCTGTCTCCAAAATATACAAGAACTCTTAAAACTCAAGACAACCAAAAACCCAACTGAAAATGGGCAAAAAAATCTGACAGACACCTCAAAGATGATCTACACACGGCAAATAAGCACATGAAAAGATGCTCATCTTCTGTCACTAGAGAATTGCGAATTAAAACAACGAGGTACGGGACGCCTGGGTGGCTCAGTTGGTTAAGCGGCTGCCTTCGGCTCAGGTCGTGATCCCAGCGTCCTGGGATCGAGTCCCACATCGGCTCCTTGCTCGGCAGGGAGCCTGCCTCTCCCTCTGCCTGCCTCTCTGTCTGCCTGTGCTCGCTCGCTCTCTCCCTCTCTCTCTGACAAATAAATTTTAAAAAATTTTTAAAAAATTAAATAAAATAAAACAACGAGGTACCATGCACATCGATGAGAATGACTGCAATCCGAAACATGGTAACACCAGTCACATGGAGGAGGAGGAACAGGAACACATGCGTGGGGGGGGGGGGGGCAAAGATGGTCTGTCTTCTTTGGAAGACAGTTTAACAGGTTTTTGTTTTTTGTTTTTTACAAAGCTACACGTGATCTTACTCACAAGCCAGTTTTCCAATCTGTTGAAAACTTACGTCCCACAAAAACATGCATGCAGATGCTCAGTGCAGCTTTATTCATGATCACCAGTGACCGGAAGTAACCAAGATAACCGTCAATGTAAACCGAACTACATCCGTGCTGCAGAGTATTATCTGGCAATAACAAATGAGCTACCCTGGTCACGCCCTGTGCCCACTGAAGGACACGGGTGGCCCTTCAATGCATATAGTTGTCCCCCGGCCCCCTCCAGGGCTAACTGGTTAATCATTCTGATACCACTACCCATACACACAGGAACTGAATAATTAAATGGTTGGTGGCTGGTAGGATCTAGAGTTTTCAAGGTTGGAATGGGAAGCTACAGATAAATAAGGGGAAGAGGGTAGAATGAGCCACGTGGCACCAGACTCGTGTTTTGTTTAATGTAGATACAAATGGATAAAAATACAGATACGTGTATATACACAGATTAATATACACATATATGTCCCTGTTCTGTCTGCCGAGGGCCTAGATAGAAGGACACTCCAGTAGCAATGAGCATACCTAGCTCCCAGATCTTGGTTTCTAATAACATTTTTCGATAAAAGGAACAATGATGGGGGTAAGACAAAAAAACTAAAATAGGGACCATGTGAAAGGGATCCCAAAGGCCAAAGCTTGAACAATTTGAGCAGCAAAATAAAGGAGTATGCGATTATAACTCAAAGTATACAATAGCCATGAGTCCACATTAATAAATGACCGAGTAAATGAGAACAGATCAATCTAATGCAGAAGAATCCTAAATGATGTACACAGACAGAGGTGGGGGTGGGATGCAAGCCATGTTCCTTCTTCAATGTCGGCGGGACAGAGCACGCACGGCACAGAATGGAAAGACCGAAAGAGTAACTTCCCAGCAGAGAAATCTAACGAATGTGACACCTCAGCCAGGTCTAGTAGGTTTCCAGCCATAAGCCAGGTTTCTAGTAGGGCCCACACTAATGGACGATGAACAGGAGAAACGAAGTCTGCACTATCTTCACATTCTTGAAATCCAAAACTATTCTAAAATAAATTATTTTTTAAAAAGAGGGCAACTATTCATATATACGTTTCCACAAAAAAACAGCTGTAGAGATAAACCAGCCCCAGTATTTCACCTGGTACCCGAGTTTACCCGTACTTAGGGTACAACTACGGTACTCTCATTCCTTCACTCAAACACCTGGTCCCATTAGGCTCTCTAAGCCGCTGGACACACTGTTCCGTAGCACAGGAACAGAGGAAACAGAATTAGTCAGGACAATAAAGGAAAACTTACAGTAGCAGTTCTCTGCTCATCAAACTTCGACAGTTTCTGAAGTTCTCTGTAGACAGCTCCGAGAGGTGCATATTCTAGAATTAGGTAAACTCTCGTGGCGTCATGGAAATAGCCATACAGTCTGAGGATGTGTGGATGCCTGCAACAAAGGACGAACGCTCTAACACCTGGTTCTGGAAAAGACCCAAAATCTGTACTAACTACTAACCAAAGCCCTCATGTGAAACTAGTGAAAATTGGTCCTGAACACAGATTCCTCCCCCGACACACGCCCTCCACCTGATTTGAGAATCGGGGAGAAAAACGAATACATCTGCAGTCAGTGGCAAACATTACAAGGTATTAAGACCTCAGGTTTAGTTAAGACAATTTCCTTCCTTCAGGCCATCTTTATTCTTTGGGGGAAAAATTCAGCTAAATGTTAATTCTCTGCACATTAGAGAAAGAGAGACATGGCTTTCCCACAGCAGTTTGATCCCCAAACACTAGGAGACACAACTTCAAAGCTGTGTTCAGCTGAGGACTTGGGCAGCTGAGAACACGGCCCCGGACCGCAGGCTTCAGCTCCCACCAGCGGTTGCCAGGGAAGGATACGGGCATGATGCGGGCAGATTTGTCAGTATTAATGACTGATTCAAGTCTGAAAAAAACACTGAAAGAAAAAAAAAAAAGGGGGTGGGGGGGAAGATCCACTGGCCAAAGTCAACCTGCAGAGGCTGCTAGTTTGCAACCTCTGCTTAGAGCTCAGAAGTATCACTCCCCTTCACTATGCATGTACGCGCACGCACACACACAGACTTGGCTACTCATGTACATAATGCATTAACAAAACATAAACATCCAAGGGATCTTTCAGGATAAAATAGATAAACTCTTAAAAAATGACGAATTAAATCATGCTCTGCAGTCCTATGGAGCAGGTCTGCCATCACTAACTCGCAGTAATTAAGTTCTGCACCACACGCTTTGGAACATCAATCTGGAAACTCACCTGAGGTGGGACTGTATTTCTACTTCTCTTCTCAGCTGATGCTCAACTCCTGCTTTCTCCAGCTGAGCCTTAAATAATACTTTAAGAGCCAGGATAAACTTGCTTTGTTTTTCTCTTGCCAAGTAAACATTACCAAACTTTCCTTTACCCAGGGGACGACCAATTTCAAAATCTTCCAAAGCCCATTGCCTTCTAGGAAAAAATGTGAACATTTTAAAATGTGAAGAAAACAAATCTTTTCTAACAATTTATTAAGGAGTTATAGATATAGCTATAAATAATTTTATATTTGAAGTCATACTCAATATGTACCTTGGCAAGAACCAAGCCAATAACCACTCTATGTGAGTCTCCACCAACTTTAAACCCCTCACTCCCTCACCTGCCAATGATTTTATGAGTCTGTGACAAGGAACAATCTGGACTTTTAGAGCTAAAGCACTAATGCAAAGTGTCCCAAGGCACTACTACACTCTGAATTATAGACCCAATACCACCAACACTGAAGACCACAGGAAAGGTTTGGTGAGCAACAGGAGGAAGTCTTCAGTTCTCTCTGTGGGCCCCTCACAGATTAAACACAGCCTCCTCCTCTATCCCAGAGAAGCTAAGCTCTCTGGGGTGGAGAGTCACCCTGATGAATCAAGGGGGTTGGGTCCTACAGGGCAGTGAGGTGAGAACCACTGGATTTAGTTCTCAGAAAGCTGCTACTATAGGCAGCTAAAGCACAAAAGCCTCTGGGTTCATTCTTGGCTCCTCCTCCATTCTAGAAATTACATTCTACATTCTAGAGTCTAGACAGTTCAGAAATTGAGAGCAGACTTTTGGAAAATATCCAGGGAAGATATTATAAAGAATAATTTAATTGATACTGTCAAAATTATTCAGAGTCACATATACATGTGTCATAGTTTTGCAACATGACTGCCTTTTGTTTAACAAACTTGCTCTTTTGTATAAGAATAGAAATATAGAAACATACCTAAACTATCTGTAGTGGTTACTTCTGAGGGTAGAGAGAAACTTATTTTACACATTTCTGTAACAAATTCATACAGGTTCTTTTCTAAATTTGGAAAGCAATAAGAAAAGCTTGAGTCCCTAGTAATCATTATTAAAATTCCCCCTTTTTTTTTTTTTTTTTGCAAGTTTAGAATTTGGAAACATTTTTATTTTCTGAGTGAAAATATAAAGACCTTTTTATTTTTTAACATGTTCCCATAATTAAACTTGTAATGGTGTATTCTAAAATGATAGCACAGGACTTTTAAATAAGATAAAGCTTACTTTTTCGATTCTTCATTTTTCTGTTTTGTTGCCAGTTCCTTTTCAGAATTACTTCCTATATAGAATAAATTAAAATGCATTTTTAGAATTACTACAATTATTTTAGAATAACTGCAAGTAATTAAAACCCCATGAACAGAAATGAAGAATGGTCACCAAAATATTAATGGTATGTCCAGAATGGTCAATCTGGGCTATTTTTAGTTTTCTTTGTAGAAAAAAGATTATCACATCATAACCTGACTCATACCAGGTGAAGTCTTTATAGATTTCTAGAGTAAAGATGAGCAGATACATATACAGCTAGGCCTTCTGATAATTTCAAGATTTAAGACTATGCAGATTCGGGGGCGCCTGGGTGGCTCAGCGGGTTAAGCCTCTGCCTTCGGCTTCGGTCATGATCTCAGGGTCCTGGGATCAAGCCCTACATCAGGCTCTCTGCTCGGCAGGGAGCCTGCTTCCCCCTCTCCCTCTGCCTGCCTCTCTGCCTACTTGTAACCTCTCTCTCTCTATCTCTCTGTCAAATAAATAAATAAATAATCTTAAAAAAAAAGAAAAAAAAAAGCCATGCAGTCTGAAATTTCCTGCTAAGCCTTTAATGCTTTGAACATTCTTCACCTGGTGTCCAGCTACACTTTAAAAACTCAGGCACTGAGTGCCCAGCATCCAAAGTCTATCCCTCAAGGAGCATGCTAGCCAGAAGTCCACATGAGAACAGTATAACAGGGGTGCCTGGGTGGCTCAGAGGGTCGAGCCTCTGCCTTCAGCTCAGGTCGTGGTCTCAGGATCCTGGGATCAAGCCCCACATCCGGCTCTCTGTTCAGCAAGGAGCCTGCTTCCCCCTCTGTCTCTGCCTGCCTTTCTTACTACTTGTGATCTCTGTCAAATAAATAAATAAAATCTTAAAAAAAAGGGACGCCTGGGTGGCTCAGTTGGTTAAGCGGCTGCCTTTGGCTGAGGTCATGATCCCAGCATCATGGGATCGAGTCCCACATCAGCCTCCTTTGCTCGGCGGGGAGCCTGCTTCTCCCTCTGCCTGCCACTCTGCCTGTGCTCGCTCGCTCTCTCTTCCTCTCTCTCTGACAAATAAATAAATTTTAAAAAAAAATCTTAAAAAAAAAAAAGAACAGTATAACACATACCCAAAACACAGTCCCATCTACAAAGCTGGTAAATGCTAACTGTGACTATCCTCTCTGCCCCAGCCAGCTGAGGCCACTGCAGTCTTTGACCTAACCCTCAACAGCCCGCCTCCTGTCAGCCACCCTGCAGTGCAGCACTACGACCTTCCATGCGTCCAGAGGAAGCCTCCTTCTAAAAGGCCAGCCCCTCCTCTGCTCAAAAACCTTTCAGCAATTTCCCCATTCACACGGGATGAAGCCCCACTCCGAGACCTAACCACAGAGCCTACCGTGACCTTACCCGGCTGGCTTCAGTCCATCCAAGTCCATGCACCTACCCGACTGCCCTCCACACGCCCAACCTTGGAACTCTTCAGTTCCTCAAGCACACAGGAGGGTAGGAAGCTGCTCTCCACCCTGGGCGAGGGTCTGGCCCACAGGAGACACTGCTCTCCAACCTGACATCAGATGCTCTCCCCGTCCGAAATAAAGATGAAGTAAATGGGAGGGCTCCAGACAATAAATCCAAGTCTATCCACTCACACCCCCTTTATTTAAGCAACTAAGACGAATAGTAACTATCCAACAGAAGTCTTGAAAGCTGATTTACCAGGGGCTGATGATGATGGCTGCTCCTTCTTTTGGGTATTATTCAGTGGCCTAGAGACAGGACGAGGGATACTGGTTGCCTGCAATTGCTTCTGCTTCAGATTCTGAACCGGTTTATGGCTGGAGACGAGCTTTTGCGCTTGTGGAGGAATCCGCTGGGTGGAGTTTGAAGGACACAAGACCCGCTGGGCCTGGCCAGTATTTGCAGATAACGGATTAGGAGGAGGAATTTGCTGAGTCACCGGAACACGTTTTGGACCATCACCGAGTGCAATCGTGGTCTAGGTTGGGAGGGAAAAATTTCATGTCTTCATGAACAAAAGCTGAGTATTTTGACAATTTCACAAAGTCTGTTTTCTAGTATAACAAAATACTGAAGGTCACTGATAATCCACGGAAGGGGAAAACTATTTGCATCAGCACTCCCAGAGGATTTGGTTAATATACAGCTGAAAGGAATATTAAGGGTGCAGCCCACCCACCCCAACACCCCACCCCTAAAACCATGCTCCTATAAATAACTGTTCATTTACTCAACTTCCATTTGAAGAGGGAGACATCAAACACTTTTCAAGAATTCTCAATGACTCAGAAATTATTACTTACCAAAAAGCTACAACACAGAAACTTTATACCAAAATCCCAATTCCATAAAAATTTCTTTGGCAATACCATACAGATATTTAGAAAAGCAGACAAAGAAATACGTCAAAATATTCATCAGTAGTTATGTTTCAGAAGACAGTCTGAAAGGTGCCTGGGTGGTTAAGCATCTGCCTTCAGCTCAGGTTATGATCTCAGGGTCCTGGGTTCAAGCCCTGCTTCGGGCTCCCCACTCAGCAAGGAGCCTGCTTCTCCCTCTGCCTGCTGCTCCCCTACTACTTGTACGTTCTCTCTCTGACAAATAAATAAAACCTTTAAAGAAATAAAAGTCTGAATTTTTGCATTCACCTGATTTTACACAAAATACTTATTACTATTATTTACTAATGTTTCATTGTCCAAGTACTTACAAAATGGGTCTGAGCCGAAAGAGCTATGGCAAAGAGGAAATAAACAGGTTCTTCGAAAAGTTATGCCAAAATATACTATTTACATGCCTGTAAGTAGGGGATCACAAGCTTAAAATATAGTGAATTCTAAGACCTTGAACTAATCAAACTAAACTTCAATGGAGGAAATTTCCTCACAAACGGGGGAACAATGCTGGCAAGGGAAGCCTCAGAGTGCCTCATAAGAGATGGTTTCCAACTTCCAAGTAAAAAGTCAATTACTTCTGAAATTAGCAACCTCCACAACACAGTAGACATTCAGGCAGTGACAAACATTCACAGAGCAGTTTTTTAAAATGATCTTTAAGATCAGGGGCACCTGGGTGACTCAGTCACTTAAGCGCCTGCCCTCGGCTAAGGTCATGATCCCAGAGTCCCGGCATCAGCCAGCATGGGGGGGGGGGGGGGGGGCGTCCATGCTCAGCAGGGAGCCTGCTTCTCCCTTTCCCTCTGCCCCTCCCCCTGCTGGTGTACATGTGCTCACTCACAGGCTCTCATATATATCCATATAAAATCTTTAAAAAAATAAAAAATAAAATGAGCTTTATCACAGGCACTGAGAATCAAATACAAGGACTCAAGTTAGCCTTTTTCTGATTGGTTATTTTAGACTTCCAGCCAGTAAAAAAAAAAAAAAAAGGTTAAGTATCCATTTATTTGAAAATGAAAACTTCTCATACCTGTCAGAATGGCTAAAATAAAAAACACAAGAGACAAGAGTTGGCGAAGATGTGGTGAAAAAGGAACATTCATGCACTGCTGGTGGGAATACAAACTGGGGCAGCCACTGTGGGAAACAGTATGGAGGTTCCTCAAAAAGTGAAAAATAGGGTCACGTGGGTCGCTCAGTAGGTTGGACATCCAACTCTTGGCTCCAGCTCCAGTAATCTCAGGAGGTCCAGATATCGAGCCCCAAGTCGGGCTCAGCACTGAGTGTGGAACCTGCTTAAGATGCTCTCTCTCTCTCTTCTCCCACCACCTCCCACACGCTGCTCATGCATGCTCGCTCAAAAACAGAAAACCACCACCAACAAAAAACAAAACACCACACACAAACACACGCACACACACACACACACACACACAAACACCCAAAAAATTAAAGAAGAGAAAAACTTCTAAAAACAAGAAGCCCCCCCAACACACAAATCAAGAAGATTTGTGTTTTTATGCTGACTTCCTAGAAGGAATAAAACCTGGGGATTGTTTACATTAAAGGATGTTTATATAAAGACTCATTCACCCAGCTGCTCCACAAATACTAAATTTGAAGAGCCCGGGGTCTTTCCTAGGTGAAGCCTTCCTGGGTTCCAACATAGCCCAATGTGTACTGAGCACCCTTTGGCAGAACTACTCAGGTCATTTACACATATTTTAGGAAGGCGTGTACTGGCTCACATAACTCCCCAAAAGGGCTAAGTTCCTCAGTGTGAAAGACCATGTGCTTTTCACCATTGTAATCATCCCTGCATCTGACACAGAATCTGGCTTAACGTGGGCACCCAGGAAATGTTCACTACAATGCAGCCTGACGGCCTCTGAGCTTACCATTCCCCGAATCCTGCCCAGAACAAACTACGGCAAAGCAATTTCATTTCTGGCAAGGAAGCACAGGCAAGTATTGTGCACCTGTTGTGTACAGTGTTATCCTCCACACAATGGAGGGATACACATACTTAAACAGCTAGCTAGAAGACAAAGCAGAACAAAATAAAAGCTACAGTGACAATCCACAAAATATTATTGAATGCCAAGAAAAGGGACTGACGTCCAGTAATGTAGTAGAGAGTTCTAAAGTTACAATCCAAAGTAAAAAGTAAAAGGAACTCCAGATATAAAACCAGTCTCCACTGGGTTTTATAAATGTGATCAAAATTACAGATTATTCAATTTACCTTAAGAGGCCCTGCAATGCAGTTCTCTTTAGATCTGTCCATGATGCCTGAAAAGAAAAAGAACCACCTTTAATTTATACAAATCCTCATGCTTCCAAGTGCTGTTATGCTACATCAGGGTTATAGCTCCTGATGAAAAAAGCTTCCACAACACAGAATTTCATACTTTTTCTTTGTCCAAATGAAGCTAGCAAGGGAGCCTTGTTTTCTCGAGTGACATAAGGGACAGGTGTGAGGCCTCCAGCCTGCACTGCCTCCCCTCCCTGAGTCTTCCCACTCCACCAGCTCGTCTCTAAAGGACTATGTCCATCAGTGAGGAGCCTCCTTCCAACCCTGTTGCCTTTTAAAAGCAGGTCCTCGGGGCGCCTGGATGGCTCAGTGGGTTAAAGCCTCTGCCTTCGGCTCAGGTCATGATCTCAGAGTCCTGGGATGGAGCCCCACATCGGGCTCTCTGCTCAGCGAGGAGCCTGCTTCCTCCTCTCTCTCTCTCTGCCTGCCTCTCTGCCTACTTGTGATCTCTGTCAGTCAAATAAATAAACTCTTAAAAAAAGATAGAATAATAAAATAAAAGCAGGTCCTCTCAGGGCGCCTGGGTGGCTCAGTGGGTTAAGGCTCTGCCTTCGGCTCAGGTCATGATCTCAGGGTCCTGGGATCAAGCCCCACATCAGGCTCTCTGCTCCGCAGGGAGCCTGCTTCCTCCTCTCTCTCTCTGTCTGCCTCTCTGCCTACTTGTGATCTTTCTTTGTCAAATAAATAAATATTAAAAAAAAAAAAAAAAAAAAAAGCAGGTCCTCTCTTCCCCGTAACCTGATTCCGGCGAGGACAGCATCTCCCCCCTCACCGTTCAACACTAAAGCTCCAGAACAGTCATCCACACTCACCACATCCACATTCCTCTCAGCCACTAGCCCTCCCCCATGATTCTGTCCCCACAGAGGGGCTGGCTCATGAATGACCTCTAGCGTCACCAAATTGGCGTCCCCCAGCAGCGTTCGACAGGGTGGCTCTTTCCCACTCCCAACCTCTGCTAGCTTGCAGGGTGGTCCCCCACACCGCCAGCTGCCCTACTGCAACCTCCTTCGCTCCATCAGCCTCCCTTTTGCCAACATGAAAGTCTGGGGTGACCCAGAATGAGTCCTTTGACCCCACTTCTCCACCCATACCCTTCCTAGGGCCCCTCATCCAGCACCAGGGCTCTAAACAATCTTTAAGATGATATGAATTTACATCTTCTACCCTAACCTCTCCTCTGACTGCCAGACTCCTACCTACCTACCTGCTCAGTATTCCCCAAAAAGGTCTGTCAAGCACCTCAATCCCAGCACATCAGGAAAGAACCTCTTCCTCCTCCTGGCTTTTCTTCCCCTCTGCTCTCAGGAGCAGCCTGAGCTTGGGCCCAGAAACACTTTCTTTTGCAGCTATCCTCATTCCCTAGAGGAACTCATCCAGTCTCCTGGCCCTCAGTACCATTCAGAGGCTCAGGACCTCCAGACTTCCATCTCCAGCCCAGAACTCTCCCCTGAACTCCTATCACCTAGGAAACACCTTCACCTTTAATCGGAGACCCCGCAATTTTAAAATGTCTCAAAGTGAACTCCTGCTCCCTCCCTACCCCCATCTCTCCAACCCTGTTCTTGCAGATGTCTCCATCTCAGTTACTGGCAAACCCAGCCTGCCGGCTGCCCAGCTCAACTGTCTTTTACACGGTTCTCTTTCAAACCCCACATCTAATCCATCAGCATATCTGGTCAGCTCAACATTCAAAAATCACTGCTCAGGACCTTTAATAATACCACCTGATCAAACCAATGCTCTCTCCCTTCAATTCTTTGCAACAAGCTCCCCGTGGTCACTCTGCTTCCACCCTTGCCCCATTATACTCCATTCACAACACTACTAAGTCAGCGATGTTGGTCGGTTCCTTGGTTCGGAAGCCCCTCATGGTCCCTCAACGCAAATTCAAAATCCTACTTGCATAGACAGGCCTACAGTCTCAGAGTATGGACAATGACCACCATTTTTGCCTTATCTCCTCTTGTCTATTGCACACCAGCCATACAGGGCTTCTTTCTTTCCTCAAAGCAGTCCCCTGCCATAGGGCCTTCGTACTTCCTGTTCTCTCTACCCATTTGGCTCTTCCCTCAAATAGAAGTGTGGCTTGCTCCTTCATTACAGTCAAGTCTACGCTGAAATGTTGCCTTTCTGACTGTCTTGCTTTTATTTTCTTCATAGCCCTTACTTAACATCTTACATAACATTGCTTGTACTTGTAAACTCCATGAGAGTGAGGGCTTATTCCCATTTTGTTTATGTTGCCTCCTCAGAACATGTCTGCACAGTTCCTATACCAGTGTTTGGGAAATGAGTTAATCCATTAAGAAAGCAAATCAATAATGCAAATAGTTTATAGCACTTACTATGCCCATACGGTGAGTCAGGCACAGCAACCTATCAAGTAGGTAGAACATAAACTCCAAGAAAACAGAAACCTCTCTGTATTTTTCCTACCCAGGTGCTCTCTGAATTCTAGAATCCAATCAGAAAATGTTCCCCACCTCCACACTTTCACATCCATTTCACAAATAAGCAAATAACTCCGCCTTGAAGATGGAACCACAGCTACAGAGCAAGGAGTCTTTATATTAAACGGGTTAGGAGAAAGACAGAAAGGAAAAAGGAGTTATAAGCTCGTGTTAGGCAAACATTAATTTCACATACGCTCTTATGCTTTCTTCACTCTCCCGAACAATCACATCAGCAGACTAATGAGATCACACAGGCTTAAAGACATTTATTCAATAGTCTTCCACAAAAGCTAGATATTTGCCCCAACTGAATATAGTTTACCCTCTCAGGGAGATGAATAATAAAAAAGAGAATGGAGTAAGATTCTGATCCACAGATTCCAGAGAGCCCCAGGAAAACTGTTTCTCAAACGATTCCAGTCCACAGCCAGGTTCACATGACCCAGTGACCTTCGCAAGATCCCTGCAACTCAAACCACATATCCTACTATTCTAAACAGGAAACTGTTAAAGATTGTACAGCACTGTGCATTTCGACTTTTTCTTCACCAAACCTGCTAGTGTCTGCACAGACTCAGAGGAGAATGGGAATAAGCATGTGGCTGAAAAGCATTTAATCCAAAGAACAAGAAAGGTTAAGGAGAGAGGATGAACCCTTGAAAGTTAAGGGCAGTAGCTCCATCTACATCTGGAGGGCATTTGTTAGAAATGGAGACTTTGAGGCCCAACCACAGAACTAATAAATCAGATTCTGCATTTTAACATCCCCAGACGTCTAGTACGCGATGGCCTAGATCACTGGTTGTCCACGAAACATCAGAATCACCTGGGAAACTTGGCCAACTACAGACACCTGAGTCCTCTATGCCCAAGCTCTTCTGATTCATTAGCTGGGTCTACATTTTTCACAAGGACCCTTAGAAATCCCCGTAAAAGCGGTCCAAGATCTGCAGCTTGAGAAGCACCGGCCAAAGAAAGCCTCTTTGAGGAAGTTTTCATTTATTCACCCCTCATCCATCCAGGAAAAGGGTCCCGCCTGGCTATTCTATCCAAAGGAGCCCCCGGTAAGCCACAGTTTTCTTTGGCAAGCCCCACCCCCGCTAGAACACAAACCACCGGAGAGCAAAGCCCTACTATTTTTTCTTACCCAGGTGCTCAACGAATACGAGAACCCCATCAGAAAGCACCCCCACCCCCAATGCCACTCAACAACCCCATGCACCGCAGATGTTTAGCAAACACCAAGCAGCACCTTCCCGGGCGCCCCAGGACCCGGAAGGAGAGGGGACAGAGCTGGGAAAGCACCGAGTGGGGGGGGCAGAGGAGGGGAGAGGGGAAGATGCGGGTGGGGAGAGGAACAGGAGGGCTGAGGAGGACAGAGGAGGACCAAAGTGGGGACGGAGTCACCAAGGGAGGCCTCGCCTCCACTCTTCCCCGCAGGCTCCGCAGCCCCACCACCCTCTTCCTTCCCGCCCGTTCCGCCGCCCGCTGAACATCCACGCAGGCTCGACGCCCTCGCCCACCCGTCTCACAGAGCTGTCCCAGAGTCTACGAACCCGTCCGTTCCCGCCTCCGACCCAAGGCAGCCGAGTGAGTGCTCCTTACAGCTCAGCCGTTAAGATTCAAAGTCTTCATTTTAAATAGGAGTTAAACCCTCTAATCTGAAAGCTGATTGGCCTGGGCCAGAGAGGCACTGCCTTTTGATTGGTTCACAGCCAACCGGACGGCTTGAGTCACATCCAAGGCGGTGACAGCGCGCAGGCGCACTCGCCCGGTAAGGCCCCGGAAGTGGTGGAGCCAACCGCCCGCCAGGCTTTGGCCGTTCTAGCGCCCGTGGTGCTCTCCGGGATCCGACATTTGTCCAAGAAACAGCATTTCTCTGGTGTCAATCAACGTTGTCGCGCAAGAGGTAAAGTCGGAGGAAGTTAACGAACCACTCGAACGCGCCAGTAAGTAAGATGGCGAGAAGGGCAGGAGAGAGTGAGGCCGATCGATAGCGCAGCGCTCGGCGTTTCGCCCTTTGCGCGTGCGCAGGGAACATGCGCTCAGAGCGATCGATTGGGCAGAATTCGCGCCTCCATTTTTCTGGGAGAGAGCGGGAGATCGAGAGAGCCGGACTAGAGGGTACTGGGGGCCTGGGATGCATGGAGAGCGGCTGGTGCGGTTCGCTGGGGTCTTTATGGGACCACCGGAAAGATGAGCGGGGCGGGAAGGCCGGATAGTGAGAGGGTTGGCATGCGCCCTGAGTTGCCAGGCCGGGCCTGCACACCCCCTTCTGTGCCTCGAAGGCCTCGCTCCCACCCTCACTCGCTTCTACCGCGGGATGGTAGCGGAGCCTCGTGAGGGGGCATGTGTGTCGCCGCCCTGCTCCCCCTTCCAGTTCCGGGTGTAGACAGTTCTGACGGCTTGTTCTTCCCGTCCTCGGCGTCCTCATCTGCAAATCGGGGGTGGTAATTAGGCACTTAGTATCCCAGCGAGCGAACGTTCCGTGAGACTTGAGAAGCGGGCCTCGTCCTTTTCTTTCTTAATCTTTGTGCACCCCGTGGTGCTCCAGGCGTGAGGGCAGAGGCGGGAGAGAGTTGTGGTTAGGTTCTGGGCCCTGCTGTGGGCAGTCCTGGCGGCCACTTGACGCGTTACCCAGCCACGTTTTATTTTCAGTTTCCTAACGTCTTTGTGCCGGTTTCATCATCTCTTTTGTGTCCAAGTGTTGTCTACACAAGCATAGATTTGTATACAGTTGTTCCTACGTGTGCTTAAATACGTCGATTTCACTCAGTGAGCTAATGCTTGTAAAGTGCTTAACACTGCGTCTGGCAAGTACTTAATAAATGTTAGCAGCTGTTGTTAACACCCGTCAGTGCAGCCCAGTAAGGCCTGGAGCTCTGAGGTCACATAGCCTGGGTGAGTGAACCTCTCCGCACCTCAGGTTGCCTACCTCTAAAATAGGATTAGGTGAGTATTAAGTGAGATAATGCATACAGGTTGCTTGCACGCTGTGTGTTATACACTACACTTATGTCTAGTAGATTTTAACTATTATTAGATTTTTTTTTTAAGATTTTTATTTATTTGAGAGCAAGAGAGGGAGCAGGAGCAGCGGGAGGGGCAGAGGGAGAAGCAGGCTCCTCCATGAGCGGGGAGCCGGATTGGGGAATGCATCCCAGGACCCTGGGGATCATGACCTGAGCTGAAGGCAGACGCTTAATGGGCTAAGCCACCCAGGCGCCCCTGTCATTAAATTGTCAAGGAGCGCTACAGGTAGTCATCAGCAACAACACTGGTTTCTCCATGCACTCGTCATGGGACCTTGGACAAGTTATTTTCCCTTCTGATCTGTAAATAAGATTACAGGGTCTCCTTTACAGATTGGTGTTGAGGACTAAGTAAGAAAAAACATGCTAAATACTCAGTACCTGTTAGTTATTCTTATGATCAGTAGCTTCAGTTATTCTCCAGAGGGGGTTAGAAAACATGGTTCCCCACCCCTTTACTATAAGACCCCCCCCCCCTTCCAGAATCTTTCCCAGTAAAGTACAGCAGTCCAGGCAGTGCTAGTGTTACTGCTCACTCCTCCTTTCTGGTATTCCTCTCTCTCCCCTGTGCTCTGACTTTCAATTTCTTGTCTGCCTGCAACTTCTCTTCTTAGTTAACGGCCCCAGACTCCTGTGGCCTTCTGATAGCTGTCCAGACATACATATACATACAAACATTGATTTTTGGAAGTCAAATTATGCACTCGTGTTCACCATTTGTACTTGCTTTTTTTTGCATAGACCAGAAACCATCATCTGCAGTTTTCATTTTACTTTCTAAGGGAGAACTTAACCACTTCTGAACCAAACTAAGGGCCCAGCCCTTCAGATTTTTGCCCCCTTTTTTTTTTCATGTTTTTATTGTTGTTTTGGCCATATCCTTTTTTCCAGTATTTTATTAAGTAATTCATCTTTGAATATTTCCAGAGCATTCAATTTGATTTAGTTTTCATAGCATTGTGGCTTTTGTGCCCTTGTGTTTCTCTTTACTATGTAATTATATTATGTAATTTAACAAATTTAATTACCTTAAAATGTGTTTTAAGAATGAACATAACTGGGTGCCTGGGTGGCTCAGTGGGTTAAGCCGCTGCCTTTGGCTCAGGTCATGATCTCAGGGTCCTGGGATCGAGTCCCACATCGGGCTCTCTGCTCAGCAGGGAGCCTGCTTCCCTCTCTGCCTGCCTCTCTGTCTACTGTGATCTCTCTCTGTCAAGTAAATAAATAAAATCTTAAAAAGAAAAAAAAAAAAGAATGAACATAACTGGGGCACCTGGGTGGCTCAGTTGGTTAAAGCCTCTGCCTTCAGCTCGGGTCATGGTCTCGGGGTCCTGGGATCAAGCCCCACATCGGGCTCTCTGCTCAGCAGGGAGCCTGCTTCCTCTTCTCTCTCTGCCTGCCTCTCTGCCTACTTGTGATCTCTGTCAAATAAATAAATAAAATAAATTTTTTTTAAAAATGAACGTAACTGGGGGGTGTCTGGGCGGCTCAGTCGGTTAAGCGTCTGCTCTCGACTCAGATCATGATCTCGGGGTCCTGGGATCGAGTCCCACATTGGCTCCCTGCTCAGCAGGGAGCCTGCTTCTCAGTCTCTCTCTCTTTCTCTCTCTCTGTCAAATAAATAAATAAATTTTTTTTTTTAAGGAATGAACATAACTGGGGTTTCTGGGTAGCTCACTCTTTAAGCACCTGCCTTCAGCTCAGGCCATGTTTCACTAGTGTTAATGCTAACAATGTATCTGACTTAATGAGCCCAGCGTCCTGCATCGGGCTCCCTGCTCAGTGGGAAGCCTGCTTCTCCCTCTCCCACTCCCCCTGCTTGTGTTCCCTCTCTCGCTATGTCTCTGTAAAATAAATAAATAAACCCTTTTTTAAAAAATGAACATAACTGACATGAATAAACATGTAGCTCAGCTGGTGGAAACAGTAGCGTCTAGACATTCAGCAATAGCAGCTGTCTTACCTATTGCAAAAACCAGTGTTTCTTTTTTTTTTTAAGATTTTATTTATTTATTTGACAGAGATCACAAGTAAGCAGAGGCAGGCAGAGAGAGAGGGGGAAGCAGGCTTCCCCTCTCCCAGGACCCTGGGATCATGACCTAAGCTGAAGGCAGAGGCTTTAACCCACTGAGCCACCCAGGTGCCCCAGTCAGTGTCTTATAACAGAAGAAATAGAAGATTCTAGGATAGCAGTATAGAATAAAAATGGCAAGCAGGTAGTTTGACCAAAAAAAAAATTTGACAAAAATTTCTGTAATATTCTGTAAATATTCGCTAACATGAATTTGAATAACATGATTTCAGTGCTCTGCACACACCATTCTTATTTAACCTTCACTAACTTGCTTAACAGCTGAGGAACATGATCTCAGAGGAAGGAGGTTGATGACCAAAGATGATGCGACAAGTAGAGCTGGGATGTACGCCCCGAAAGTCTGACCAGATTGCTGTGTTGCCTCTGTGACTTACTAGTTCCTCTGCCCTTCACCATCCCTGTTTTCTCATCTTGCAGCCAGCAAGGAGATTGTCTTCCTCTTCTCCAAGATGTACAGAACCAAAGTGGGCTTGAAGGACCGCCAGCAGCTCTACAAGCTGATCATTAGCCAGCTGCTCTATGATGGCTACATCAGCATTGCTAATGGCCTCATTAATGAAATCAAGCCTCAGTCTGTTTGTGCGCCCTCGGAGCAGCTGCTGCATCTCATCAAACTAGGTAGCCTTGAATGCAGATTCATTGATTCCATGACAAGGTTCCTGATGTTTTCGCAATCAGAATTTTTCAAGATTATTTTTGTTTCGTTTTAGTGCCTCGTATGTGTCAAGCACAGTGCTAGATACTGAAAGAGTAAGCAAACTCCAGATGACGATTTCAAGCTGGTTCTAGCCTCAAGCTCTGTATAAGAATTATCTGAAGCATTCTTTCATTGTAATATGGTTTCAAATTTCAGCTCAAATGGTATTTCAGAGTCGTCTTCTCCTTTTCTAAAATAACCCGCTATCTTCCCTGTACCTCCCAGGTACTCTAAAACAACAGTTCCGTTTCTGTCGTAATAGAATCACTGTCTGAAATTTTCTTCGCTGTTTCAGGTTGTTTCCCACGCAGTCTGTGAAAAGACAGAAAGCTCAATAAAGACCAGGATCTTGTCTTGTTCAACAGTATATCCTGATGCTTGCTGGGTTGTAGAAAGCACTCAGAAAATATAGAATGACCATAATGTTTATACCCTTTGACTTAGCAATGCCAATTTTGAGAATTTTTATACGAATTTGAGGAAATAAAATGAATACAACTGAAATACCCCAAAATAAGGAGTTAGTTGTGAATATTCTTGTATCCATCACATTGGGTCCGGCAACATGATATAGATAAACATTACACTGGCCAGATGTTTATTCTGTTTGAGTAAATGAACAAGTTACATAATATCATATAGCGTGGTTCTATTTTTAAGTATTGTAACAAAGGTCCAGAAGAATTTCATTCCACCATGTTAACGGTAATTATCTCTGGGTGATCTAATAGAAGATCATTTTTATTTTTGTGTTCATCTGTATTCCTAATTTTTCTTATACTTAATAAACATACTGTTTATGTGATATGTGAAGTTATTTTTAAATTTAAAATGCATTTTCTTGAGAAACTTCTGTTTATTTAAATATCAACATTCTTTCAAATATGTTTCACTAGTGTTAATGCTAACAATGTATCTGACTTAATGAGCCTCAAAGCTGCTACTAACAGATCTCAGCACTAAAAATACTAAAATACAGAATGGGAAAAAATGGACAGCATAACTAGAGAATTGCTTTTTTTTACATTTTTGTAGTTGTAATTAAAGTAGGAAATTTTGGAGGCAGAAATCAGGGGAGCTGATGGAACCTCTTGGAGTCTAAGCTTCCGTGATCCGTACCGCCTACAGTGCCACTGTGCGTGCACCTCGGTCTGCAGACAGACTTTGTGAAGGGCTGGGTGTCCTGCAGTTCCAAGAAAGAGTAAATTGACACTGGATCCAGAATTTTGTCTTGGCTTTTTGAAGTAACGTTTTTTCATGCACTTAATTTTTTTTTTAAGATTTTATTTATTTATTGAGGGGAGAGACCGCATGAGCAAAGGGAGGGGCAGATGGAGAGGGAAAAGCAGGCTCGCTGCTGAGCACAGAGCCCAACGCGGGGCTCGAACCCAGGAGCCTAGGACCATGACCCAAGCTGAAAGCAGACACTTAACCCACTGAGCCACCCAGGCACCCCTCATGCACTTAATTTTTATTCCTTTCAGGAATGGAAAATGATGATACTGCAGTTCAGTATGCAATTGGTCGTTCAGATACAGTTGCCCCGGGCACAGGAATTGACCTGGAATTTGATGCGGACGTCCAGACTATGTCCCCAGAGGCTTCAGAGTACGAAACATGCTATGTCACGTCCCATAAAGGACCATGCCGCGTAGCTACGTACAGTAGAGATGGGCAGTTAATAGCTACTGGATCTGCTGACGCTTCCATAAAGATACTTGACACAGAGAGAATGTTGGCCAAAAGTGCCATGCCGATAGAGGTAACCATGCCAGTGGCACGTGTGCTGTGTGACTGCTGCTCCCCGGGAGAATGAGAGACCGGTAGACCAGACTTAACTTAGCATAGTTGGGTACTTTGAATCAGACAGATTTTAGAGTTTGAGCACCTATTTTCTCATTGGTCTAGGTCATGATGAATGAGACTGCACAGCAGAACATGGAAAACCACCCAGTGATTCGAACGCTTTACGACCACGTGGATGAAGTCACATGTCTCGCTTTCCACCCAACAGAACAGATCCTTGCCTCTGGCTCGAGGGATTACACTCTTAAATTATTTGATTATTCCAAGCCATCTGCAAAAAGAGCCTTCAAATACATTCAGGTTAGGAACGTTTGGAAAGGAGCTTACATTTTTTTCTTAAAAACAAAGAGTTATTATTGTATGACTATTCCCTTTTTTTTTTTTTTTTTAGATTTTACTTATTTATTTGACAGAGATTACAAGTAAGCAGAGAGGCAGGCAGAGAGAGAGGAGGAAGCGGGCTCCCCGCTGAGCAGGGAACCCGATGTGGGGCTCGATCCCAGGACCGTGAGATCACGACCTGAGCCGAAGGCAGAGGCTTTAACCCACTGAGCCACCCAGGCGCCCCTGACTATTCCCTTTTTTAAAGTAGACTCAGTGATCATCCTATAAAACAAGGACACATGCTGCAGGTTGCTCGGGAATCCGATTTGCATGGACTCGTGGTCCGCATGATTCCTGTGCCCACCTCCGCTGGCTGGTCAGAACTGCTGGCCACAGTTTATGCAACAAGGGCTCACAATCTGTGTCACTTTTTTAAGGGTTGCAGAACCCTGTTTAAAGAAAAAACCAACTTCGCTGAAGTGTAACTTAATGGCAATCAAAAAATCATTCCATTGACACTATCAGATGTTTCCTGGAAAAGTGACATTTGGTACTGTATTTTGAGTTTGAAGCTCAGAAATACTAATGTTTTGGTAGTGGCTTCTACCTTTTATAATTTAACTTGAGTTTTTTTACTCAATATTTGGAGACCCAGGACAAACTGAAGAAGCTCTTCCCGTGTACAAGTTGTATTTATCCTTGTTTGTTCGTATGTGAATGTATCCTAGCCCGATAATATTCCATTCTGAGTTCACTCGATGTTAATTTGCAAATAATGAAGCTCACTCCTGCAGTTTTTGGAATAAATAATCTCACCAGTAAATAGTTTTTTGAAATCTCTATTCAAATGATACTCTAGAACGTTCATTGTTCCTCCTTATACCTGTGTAGCATCTGACCACTGTCTTACGTATTCTTTCCACCAACGAAATACTTTCCACATTTCCTCTGGATTTAATTGTTCACCAGTTGGTTACTTAATGTTAATGTCTCTGTCCTAACAGGAAGCTGAAATGTTACGCTCCATCTCTTTTCATCCTTCCGGAGACTTTATACTTGTTGGGACTCAGCATCCTACTCTTCGGCTTTATGATATCAATACATTTCAGTGTTTTGTCTCTTGCAATCCTCAAGATCAACACACCGATGCCATATGCTCCGTGAATTACAATCCTAGTGCCAATATGTATGTAACTGGTAGCAAGGACGGCTGCATCAAGCTATGGGATGGTGTTTCAAATCGATGCATCACAACTTTTGAGAAAGCCCATGATGGTGCCGAAGTTTGTTCTGCCATTTTCTCCAAAAATTCGAAATACATTCTCTCCAGTGGAAAAGACTCTGTAGCTAAACTTTGGGAGATATCGACAGGGCGAACGCTGGTCAGATACACAGGTATGTGAAAAATTGCTATCACTTAACGTTTCTGAAGCATTTTATGGTTTCCAGAACTCTTAAATCCTCACGAGAGCCACACAGTAAATGTATGTATTGAGCCTGGCAGATGTGATCCCTCTTTTAAATAAGAAGTCGAGGCTTAGACATTAGGTCATTCAGCCAAGGCTGCAGTTTGTAAGAAGCAGAGCTGGAAATAAAACGATAGTTTCATAACCTTACTCTTCTCCATACATTATGGCTTAAAGGAGATCTGATTCCATGCAATTAACATTTGAGATTCTGGTGGTCCATTTGTAGACCAGTGGTCTGCCTTCTTTCCTCAAACATAAGAGCAGTCCAGAGAAAAGCCTGAGTTAGTGCATCACAGTAAATATATGCATTATGGAGAGAAGGCTGAGCGGGAAGATCTTGGCCTATTCCTAAGAGAGCCAGTAACCCTAATAGTTATTTGGGCAGTGACTGTTGGTAAAATACTGTCTCGTTCCCTGTTCCTCGGAGCTGCAAAGGTTGTTGTTTGGTAGAAAACCTCCAGGAAACTTTAGCTAGTTTCCTGTGTTGTGAGATGTTTGTGTTATACACTAAAATCACCAGGACCAGAACTTAATAAGAAAACAATGTATAAGGGCCTAGCTGTGGTGGTTATTAGTTAGCCTTTCAGAGAAGACAACTGAAGAGGTGGAGACTGAGACATCTGAACCACTAGGGTGCAGCATGACCCCCTCCGATCTGTCTCCTGGCAGCCAGAGTTCGCTTCCTGCCGGCCGCCTGGCTTCTGACGTAGGTGGTACAACTGACAAGTCTTGGGGAAAGTCATTTTTATCATAATTCTTGGTGACTTTGTTGAAATACTTTTGTATGGAGCTATTTTGAAGAATTTCTTTAATTCTTACTCTTCAAGGACTGTGTGCTTGTGGCAAAAAGAAGATGCAAAAGTGATCAGAGTGAAAGTGGGAAAGCCTCCATCTTCAGAAGCACCCGAGTGCAGTGTGTCAGGAAGGGTGCACGCTAGAGTCTCGAGATTTATTGTGTGTGTTTTGCCTTGTGACTATCGGGATGTTTCATGGTTACATGTGGCTGATGAGTTTGTTTTGGTGGAGAATTGGGATTTGATGTCAAAATGAGATTCTACCGAATTTATATGCAAATTCCCTCATTTTCTAATTCACAGGTTAAGATTCCACGGCAGCATGCTTAGATCTGTGTTTCCAGCTCGAGTGTCTAGTTAGGATTCAAAGGATTCTTGAAATATTGAAAGACGAGGAAAGACTATCAAGAGTTAGAAATTTCAATGTTAAAAATTAATTCAGAACACTAAAAATGCTGAACTAGGGAAGCAGTACGCAGAGCTTGTGAAGTGGACACAGGCGCGGTCAGCGAGCTCCAGGAGAGAGCAAGGTGACTGGCAGTTCTGTAAACCTAAGAAATGGAAATGGAAGTATCTTTCTGTACGCGTCAGGTGGCGGGAATTTATAAGATTGCTATGACTTTGTATTAATCAACATTTTAGGAAATTACATAACCTATTGTTAGGAGTGTCAGCTGGTAAAGTACTTCTCCTGGGCAGGTTGGTGTCCTGTATCAGAACTTTCAGCATTGGACCTACGAGGTGCACTCTTAGAAATTCAGTCTAAAAAGACTCAGCAAGCATGCACGTGCACACACAGCAAGGTCCCATGCCCACGAAATCTAGAGTAGGTGAAAGGGAGAGGATTAAGTGAATTGTTGTTCGGCATCCTTTTCACAGTATGCAGCCTTGAAAAATAAACACCCTGCAAAGCTCTATGTGTGTTGTACCCTATGCAGATCCTGGCAGCCACCGTGTGAGTGGGTGCTGTCATTACCCTCCACAGAACAGAAGCGAAATTGAAGGCATAACAGGGCTATGTGATCTGTCTGTGTTCGCATCACTTGCAAGTGTTGAGTCCAGATCTGACACCAACACTTGTATTTTTATCCATTAAACCGTAGTCCATCCTCATAGAGCTCTGCTCCAGCCTGTTGAATGAAAGCAGTGGTGTGTGCTCTGCTTCACAGATGACAGACAACGGACAGAGATTCAGAGAAAGGGTGTTCATCAGAACACTGATTCTGGGTGCGAAGCTATCAGGCAGTTGTTCTTTTTTACGCTTCAGACAGTATTTTAAACATAAAATCTGCATTTTCCTGGTCCTAAAAAAGCCTAAAGGTTCCTTTTGGAGAGAAGATGTCCATACATCCCAGTAATTCTGTTTTAGGAATTTAATCAAGGAAATAATGTGTTCGGTACAAAGAATTTGTCACAGTGTTATTTGCGATCAAATACAAACTAAATGCCTAGCAGGAGAAGAATTAGCTAGTAATAGTGCTTCCTAACAATGATGCATTTTGCAGCCAGTAAAAAACATGGAAGAACGAATGTACCCAACAAAAAGTTGATTTAAACTATGAGAGAAAAGACATATAGCACCAATTTTGCATCTTTTCTTAAGATTTTTTTTTTAATTTATTTATTTGTCAGAGAGAGAGGGAGAGAGAGAGCAAGCGAGCACAGGCACACAGAGTGGCAGGCAGAGGCAGAGGGAGAAGCAGGCTCACCGCCGAGCAAAGAGCCCGATGTGGGACTCTGGGACTGGATCCCAGGACGCTGGGATCATGACCTGAGCCGAAGGCAGCCGCTTAACCCACTGAGCCACCCAGGCGTCCCTCTTAAGATGTTTTTATGCCTAGAGGTATATCAGAGCATTCACAGTTAGTTGCCCGAGGTAGCAAGCTGGGGGTGATTTTCTTCTGCATGCTTTCCTGGAGCATCCCAAATTGCACAACAAATGTGTATTCCTTCCATTTTAAAACGCTGCTTTGCCAGTGACAGGATAGTTAGCCAACGTGCGAGAGTCCAAGGATGGAAAACATCAACGTGGACGGCTAGCCTTGGCACTCAGACCCGTAACCTCTCATCTCTGTGCAGGTGCCGGCTTGAGCGGGCGGCAGGTGCACCGAACACAGGCTGTGTTCAACCACACCGAGGACTACGTGTTGCTCCCCGACGAGAGGACCATCAGCCTGTGCTGCTGGGACTCTCGCACGGCCGAGCGCCGCAACCTGCTCTCCCTGGGCCACAACAACATCGTGCGCTGCATCGTGCATTCGCCCACCAACCCCGGCTTCATGACGTGCAGCGACGACTTCCGAGCACGGTTCTGGTACCGGAGATCCACCACGGACTAACCCGCCTCCAGGATCTAGGGTTCTTTTTCTCGCGGACTGTGCCCCTCCTGCCCCCGCGCCCCGTCACCAGCTCCGGTTGTAAGTCACTGCACCACCTGGCAGTTGTGCTGCCATCTCTCCATCCTTCTTGGATTTGTACAAAAGAATCTTTTTTTACCTTGATGTTGAATCATGGTGGGAAAAGTTGGAAACGCAGATCTGTGCGGTGGTTCTGCATTCACTGATTAGTACAGTGTGATTTTCATCGGTTTTGTAAATACAGGACTTGCCATTTCTCTTGAATCTCTTGATCACTTGAAGAAGGATAGAGTATTAAAGTGCTTTCTAGATCTCAACTGAACCTGTCCCGAGGAATTTTCATTTGGTGGTTTTGTCAACTTCCGTACCTGTTCTCCACCCTCCTTGTCCGTGTGTCTCCGTGCAGGATACATATCGACCGACAAGTGGGGACACAGCTCTGGGAATCGAGTGTTGTGCCGTATTAAAACCATTTTAGAGAATCCAGCAGTTCTATCCTAAAATGACATCATTCCGATAAGAAAGCTCAGATCTCCAACTTTAGTGTTACACTTTTTCACTTCAATAAAATTAGCGGCCAGTTTTTCCTGAAGATTTGTAGGAGACAAGATGTTTCATTGTACCTCCCACACTGTTCTTTCAGTGCCCGCAGGGCTTATCTTCAGTGAATACTTCTAATAAGATTATTGCTGGTCTGTAGGAAACCTAATTGAAGATCCATCCAATCTAATCAAAATTAGGTGACCCCACCACTGCTCGCTTGTTTCACAGATGATTAACACCGATTGACTCTGTTCTTGTGTAATTTTAATCTGGTTTTTCAGTTCTCTTCAGCATGAATCATCACTACTCATCGTGGCTGCACACAGCAACTATGTTCTTGGAAGATTTTTGCAGTTAACCAACCGATGGGGGTTTTCTTTTTCTCAAAACTTTTTAGGATGTGACACTATTTCTCTGGATTCAGCTCAAGCTAGATCAGGGAACCCTAACCTCCCCTCCGAAAGATAGACTTTGGTTTATATTTATCCCCAAATACAAATACCTCATGATCTGGGTAGGAGTATCTAGAATTAGAATTTAGGGTCATTTGATAGAAATATTAAATAGATTAAAGTTAGTGTTTTTATGTTATAGGAACTTTAAAATCTTCTGCATAAAAATTCTTTGTTAGTCGTCCGCCTTAAGGATCATTTCAAGTCTTTGGACTATGAAACCATTTTAGGGATTCTTAATGTGTTAAATCAGAGTTTTAGTTCAGATTTCCAAAGAGCTATATTTTTTAGTCTATAGGGAGTTTGGATTTATTTTTATTTTGTGTCTTGATTCTCCAGCATTTGAACTTGGCCATCTGCGGGTGTTTCTTTTGTAAGATTGGAAGAAACCTACTGAATAGAAACAAGAATAACCAGTTCCATAGAAAATTACCAGCCAAAACTCCTCGCTTCTTTTTTTGCTGCTGCTTTTGCTTTCAGTCCTATGAAACTACAACAGAGGTTGAACATTTCTGTGTCCTTCTGCTCCAGCACATCCACTAGAGTGACCCCGATGCCTTCCCGATTTAAGCGCCGCTGGGTCTTTTTAACTGTTCGTGAATTTAAATAATGATGCCTGCTTTTTCCAGTTTCTGGAATAGTCTCAGCAGTGGGTCTATAGTTTCAGGACTCCTGCTCATAAGATCAAGATACTTGGTGTGTTTCCAAAACAGACTCTTTTTTTTTTCTCCTTTTAAAAATCAAATGTTGGGACACCTGGGTGGCTCAGCCGGTTAAGTCTCTGCCTTCAGCTCAGGTCATGGTCCCAGGGTCCTGGGATCCAGCCCCTCGTCAGGCTCCCTGTTCAGCCAGAAGTCTGCTTTTACCCTCTCCTCCCTACTTCTGCTCTCTCTTGCTATCTCTGTTGCTATCTGTGTCTCAAATAAATAAAATCTTTTAAAAAATAAAATCACATTAGTATTTTGAACTGGTATAAAGGCCAGGAATATTAAATGGACTTGACATCAGCATGTCATTAACTGTACCACATGAAACCCTGGCTTTCAAACAGTGAATAATAAGTCAGGGTCAGAACTTACAACTTCTATGTTATTTTCTTAAAGATATGTGATTTCTAAAATAAACTTTTTATATATAATGATAATTTAAAGCTAGTTCATTTTTTCTTTTGGACCTTACTTTGAATGTTTCCATATTTAAACATGTATTCTCATATAGCAATTATGACCTTGGTACTTTTCATACTGTTTCTTTAGTGTTTTGTTGTAGAAGTTAGATTTTTTTTTTCAGTGTTCCAAAATTCATTGTTTATGCACCATACCCAGTGCTCCATGCAATCTGTGCCCTCCATAATACCCACCATCAGGCTCACCCAACCCCCCACCTCCTCCCCTCCAAAACCCTCGGTTTGGTTCCCTGAGTCCACAGTCTCATGGTTCATCTCCCCTTCCAATTTCCCCCAACTCCCTTCTCTCCATCTCCCCATGTCCTCCGTGTTATTCCTTATGCTCCACAAGTAAGTGAAACCATATGATAATTAACTATCTCTGCTTAGAAGTCAAATTTCTATAGCCAAACCTCCTTTAGCTATGTGCCTTACCTAAAACTAAAGTATAATTCCATATCTTTTGGTGACTCCTAGAGACACCAACCTTTTGCCTTAGACTTCAGTTGAGCTTAGGAAAGGTGATTTGTGGGGTGGGGGAGGTGTCTCAGCAACAGATTTGGGGTGGCAGGGAGACTTCTGTTTCTGAAAATATGGTGGACCGGATACTCTCAGAGCACTTTCGGCACACACCTGTACAGAATTTGTTTTTATTTTTAATCTCTAAATAGCTGAGCTAGCAAAAAGTTATCGGGGAATTTTTGAGAGGCAAAAACCACCAGAACGCTCAAATCTAGATAATCAGGAGCTATGGGGCGGCCAGTTGCACTGAGGACATTTGTCAAGCCCTTGAAGCCGACTGATTTCTGAGCTGTGACCTCATATGGTGGGAGCTTTGGTCCAGACCTGGAAGGAAAACCTAGAACCCAGAAGGAGCCCCATTTTCTGAAAGGATGAACTTGACAAAAACTGCCTCCTGGGAAGAGGAAAGCTGCGTGACTGGGTGCTGGCTTGGGTTTGCGGGGCGGGTCTTCTCTGACAGTCCCATCTCACTTAAGGTGGGAACAAACAACTTGCACTAACTTTGTGGCTGGAGACAAGCAAGCCAAGAGTCTAAAGCCAATCCCAAGGACACCTGTCAGACGCCAACACCAATGAAGGAAGAACACAACTTTCCCCCAGGCCCCAGTGCTCCCAGATCCAGCTCTGAGAATCACGGGGTCATAATCGAGTATGTAAGGAAACTGCCCCCATGAGGATAAGCAGTAGAAACTAGACCCGAGAGTCAGACTTGAAGACTTGGAATTAATCAGATGCATGAAATTTGAGTACATCGACTATGAAGAGATGAAACGGGACCGAAGACCAAGAGACTTTAAAAAGTGGCCAAGAGGATCTGAACAACAAAAACCTTGTAGAAAATAATCAATGTTTTTTTAAAGATCTTTTAAATGTATTTGATGGAGAGAGGAAGAAGCAGACTCCCTGCTGACAGGGGACTCCATCCCAGGACTCTTGAGATCATGACCTGAGCTGAAGGCAGACATTAACCCACGGAGCTATACCCAGGCACCCCAATAATTGACATTTCTATAACTTTCATTCCTTGGGCTTTTGGCCTTTTTCTGGAGCTTTCTACTTCACCTTCTGACTCCCTTGGTGGGTGTTCTAATCCTGTGAACCTCTTTCTCACTCACTGTTTGGCTGGCTGCTCACCTGACAGTAGCCCCTTGCCTGTGGCCCCATGTGCTGCCCCGGGATTTTCTCGTGTTCCTGCTAACACTCAGCCCCTCTCCTCCAGCTTTTGGTCCCCTTGATGCCTTCAGCGTTTCTTTTGCATCCTGTTTCTCTAGTCGTGCTTTCTTTTCCCTCTCCACCATGGCATCAAAATTCAAAACAGAGTCATCACTGACCATTAAAATCCCAGTCCTCCCTGTTTTATCCATGCATTGGAGAATTTAGGTGAATTTGTTGACAATTTATGAAATTCTGCTTTCCCCAAAAGAGCTGTATTTGAGTTACCTTCTTGAGGTTAAAAGCTGCCAGATTACTAGATGATTTGAAAGCCATGCAGTCTAGGGGCGCCTGGGGGGCTCAGTGGGTTACGCCTCTGCCTTCAGCTCAGGTCATGGTCTCAGGGTCCTGGGATGGAGCCCCACATCGGGCTCTCTGCTCGGTGAGGAGCCTGCTTCCCCCCTCTCTCTGCCTGCCTCTCTGCCTACTTGTGACCTCTCTCTCTCTCTCTGTCAAATTAATAAATAATATTTTTTAAAAAAAAGGCCATGCAGTCTGAAGTTTCCTGCTAAGCCTTTAATGCTTTGGACATTCTTCACCTGGTGTCCAGTTACACTTTAAAAACTCGGGCACTGAGTGCCCAGCGTCTGAAGACTACCCCTCAAGGAGCATGATAGCCAGAAGTCCATGTGAAAGTATAAAGCATACCCAAAACACAGTCCCATCTACAAAAGCAGTCTGCCTTCCTGCACATTTATTAGGAGCTCTAGAAGTGAAGTGGTCAGATGCTCCAGGCTTTGAAGACAAAATTCATCCAAAATACTGTTCTTGGTAGCATTTGTCGAGAGAAGGGGGAAAATTATCTCAGAGTCTCGGACTTGGTTCCCTTGAACTGCAGCTGTTTCAACCTTCAGTCAGCGGGATGATACAAAAGCCACCTAATTTCCTGGAATAGCAAACTCTTGGAATATTTGTGCACAGGAGGACACTTTTACCTAAAGAAGTGAATATGAATGGATTGCAGCAAAATGTCTAAGGGCTTTCATTCAGAAAAACGACAGGGCCAGATGGGAGACTGAGAAGCCAAGCCCCTCATTCACAAAATTCAAAACTAGGAGTCCATGTAAGAGTGAGTCTGTTTCCTTTTGGGACCAAATCTGTGGCTTTTGTGTCTTCATTCTGTTTCTTAATTTAGGTTGTTTCTCCTTAAGTAAGTAAATAAGACATGCAAATTACAGCATTCTAACCTGTATCGGGAACTCAAGGGTCAGCCCTTCAGTCGTGGGAAGGATCACTGTCGGGAGTTTCCAGAGACGGCGGGAACCATCCAGACTGGACCTTGTGCGAAGTCTAGCTTTCTTCTGAGAGGCTTGGGTCTGGATTCTGCCTCAGTCCCATCACCATGTGACCTTGACAAAGTTTGTCCATCCTTTTTACTTCTTTTCAAATATATGTGAAGGTCCATTAGACAATTAAAAAAAAAAAAAAACAATGGTTGCCGGGAGCTGGAGTCCATCAGAGGGATGAGGAGTGACTGCTAGTGGGTATGGGTTTCTCTCCAAGATGATCAAATTTTCTCAAATTAGATAGTGCTGATGATTGCACAACCCTGCATATACCAAAAAGCAAAGAAAAAAACACTGAATTGTGCTCTTTAAAAGGACGAATTTTGTAGTATGTGAATTCTATCTTAATAAAGCTGTTGTTTTTGTAATTCAATGTCAAGAGTACAATATAATGAATTTCCATGTACCCTTCACTCAGACTCCCCAGCCAGCTACTCATAGCTAATCTTCTTCTACCTATACCTCTAGCCACATTCCCCTCTCCTGAATTATTTTGAAGCAAATCTCAGACCTTTATCTGTCAATATTCCAGTATGTATGCCTGAGAGATAAGGACTCTTTAAAACAAAATCATGACATAATTACCACTAAATAGACACAGAAGCCTCAAAATGAGGTTAATGGATTCCCACCCTGGAAGCGTGAACCTCAACCTGAGCCCAGTAGTGCCTGCATCTTCCTCATCTGAGATGCGGGACGACCCACGCCCACCAACACAGACATGCAGTTTAGGGCCAGAAGAAAGCGGGAGTGAAGAGGCACACCCCGGCAAAATGTCCAGATTCACATTCAACAACATGGAAATCACCTGCCATTTTGTCCAGGCCTTTGCCTGCCAAGCATTACCAGCTGTACGCCTTGCAGGAGTACCGCTCTCATGATTCGTCCTACCTGTAAAGACCAATGGGATAAAATCTGTTGGCGAGTCCGGCTGTCACTCAAAACCTCAGCCCTTATGACTCATTGCTCTTCCATCTGAACCCTCTTCGTTCCCTTAAACGGAACTTGCTAATTCCATCTTGTTTTTTGCATATTCATGGTGTTGCAGCTGGGAGCGAATTCTGCCTCTCTACAGATCTGCCCCTGCCTCTCCTATCGTACCTTCCTCGTGAAGCCTTCCCTCAGTTACTCCCCATTCTACCATCTCCGTCGTCCTCTCTATGAATCTCCGCTTTGAACTTGCCGCTAAGCCAGCTCGTGTTCTCATCCTGTGGGGTCGTTGTTCCCTCCCTGTTGATCTGCTCCCATCTGTGACACGTCAGTTACTTGGCCCCAGGAGTTAACTTCCAACAATGATAACAATTTAAAATGTGAATTGTCTCAGCCAGAAATGAGCCAACTATTTCCAGTAAATCCTTCCTGGTGCTCAGACGTGGGAGCACTGACTACACAGGGGTGGGTACCCAGCAGACCGGACACTGAGGGCTGTAATGGCAGGAAGGTAGCAACGGGGAGAGACAAACTGTTGGAGGTGTAACCTGAGCCAGGCTCCGAAGAATGGGTACCAGTTCATGGTACTGTGACTGTGCCTAGCAAGTCTTCTTCCCTGTCTGTCCTCTCTGGACGTTTACTCTGAATTCAGGGAAAGTAAAAATATTTAGCAGGTAATGCTAAACTGCACTGAGCCAGTGCTGTGGTTTCAAGTGATGGGTGGGTGAGATTTAAGAGATAATTTAAGAGATAAGAGAAAAGTGCTCAGCAGAGAGCCCTGGTAAAGAGTCAGCACTCGGAAAATGTTCATCATGAAGTTTTGTGAGCCAAGACCAGGAGGTGGGCCTGGGGTCAGAGCAAGGAGCAGTATGCATCAGAGGAGAGATGAGTCGGGATGGGGTCCTTTAGGGCATCCCCCTTGACTTGTTTTCTCCCAGCTGTTTGTGGGGCAAGTTTAGGAAGCAGGAAGGAAGAGAGGCTGACCACGATCACAAATTTGGCCTAGCAGCCTCTAATCAGAAGAATGAACTTGCTCTGTCTGGTGGAAGTTGTTCATAGTGTTTGTGAGGACGAGAATGCAGAGCATTCATATGCTGAGCTTTCAAAGTAGGAACTTCACCCTATAAAGCAGAAGAGCGTTTTTTTTTTTCATCTTTTGTGGTTTCACATAGCTTAAGTGTGACAATCCCTACTTATAGACCAAGTGAGAGGCCAGGCATTGAGGAGTGAGTGTGGCCTGGATTTCTGTCCCCTCTCCATCATCCCTTTTATTTTACTCTTATCGTGCTTTCCAGAAAGTTTGCCTGCTGGGAGAATCGTTTTGACAGTTTCCCGTGTTGTCAGATAGCTCCACAGAATTCAGTTTCTGAGAACAGGCCAGAGGCACGCAGTGACATTGCATAATCCTCTTCTGAAGCCGGAGATATCAGCCGGAGAGCTCACGGGAGCGGTTTCACACCAAGATGAAAGGAGCAGGCATCATGCATGGTATGCCCAAGGTGAGTGACGGGGGCTGTTTGGAGGGGCAGGGGGTGAAACACCCTGTTATGGCTAAGGACAGTGACCGATTTTCACTCCAAGTTTCTAATGCAGTCGAAAGGTGAATACTAGTAACATGTGAGTTTGAGATGGAGAAGTTTAACTAAGTCTAAGTGTGGAAAATATATGTGCTCTAAAGCCCCTGCCAGTTTGATTCAGAGATGGATGAAAATGACTTCCTAGCAGAAGCCAGATTATGGGGTTGATGATACAACCCATCCATCCCTTTGCGTCCATTCACCTTCTAACAAACTTCTCGGGCAAGATGTGAGTCTCGGCCTCCGCCCATGCTGACCTCCCTTCTCTCTGGACCCTGCAGACAATGAGTGTCACTCCCAGGTGTCCTGGTTGATTCTGTGTTCCTTCCCAAGAGCAGAGTCTAGCTCTGGCTTCAGCCTCCAGTGGGCTGGGTCCACACGGAACATTCTGCACACTAATTCCCGAGAACTTTTTGTACTGATACGTATGAGTGGGGCTCAAGTCTGTGTCATGAATCAAAAAAGATTCACTATTTAGAAAGCTGTGTTGGCTGCTTTAAAGGAAAAACAGCTGGGACACAAGGAAAATGAAGCTCTTGCTACACCTTTTTAAAATGTGAAGTAGAACAGGAAAAAAATGAAACAGTTACTAAAGCGGAAGCTTTATGAATATGTTACTTAGTATTAAAATAATAACAATGGATGTCACCAGTGGAATTTACCTCGAAGTAACCTATGACAGCCTCTCTCATATGGATTGTGCATAAATACCTAAGGAACCCTAGAATTTTATATCCAACTATTTTCTTTGAAAAAAAATTAAACCATTAGAAAACTGGGGTGGGGGGAGTAATTCAGTAAATCCCTGCGTAACCTTTACCTAGATTCACTGATTCCTGGCACTTTGCTACATTTGTCTGTCTCTCCTTGTATGTATTTACGGAGGTGTGCGCACACTTTGTTGTTACTGTTACACCATTTGAAAACCGATTATAGGCATAATGACATTTCACCCCTAAAGGACGCTTCACATCAATATGTATCTCTTAAAAACAAGGACATTCTTCTGTACAACTGCAATCTGATCACAGACAAGAAAATTTAACGTTGAATTAATAATGTCCTTCTAACACTAAGTCCATACCAGCAGCAGTAGGACAAGAACCCACGTCTTCAAATCCTAGTCCAGAGGCAACCTTGGCTCAGGGACACCTACAAAACATATCAATGCACGTTATGATATAAATTTTTTTTATTTTTTTTTATTTTTTTTAAAGATTTTATTTATTTATTTGACAGAGAGAGATCACAAGTAGGCAGAGAGGCAGGCAGAGAGAGAGGAGGAAGCAGGCTCCCTGCTGAGCTCGATCCCAGGAACCTGAGATCATGACCTGAGCTGAAGGCAGCAGCTTAACCCACTGAGCCACCCAGGCGCCCATAATATACTTTTTTAAAGGCTTTCTACAAGTAAGAGCACTAACGGAACAACTGGTGAGCTTCTCACCTTTTACAATGAACAATACCTATTAGAGTTCCATTTATTTTAGCACAGTTGATCTCCTGTGTTAATTAATTGCCTTTTATTAGAGGGACACCATGCAGTCAGGGGTCATACCATGTAAGTGGTTCTCAGCTTTCAGTGCATTTGGCTTTGAAGCACCCTCAGGTTCATCGGGGGCACCCCGGAACGCCTCTCATACCCTGAAGGTGGCCTGCGGATAGTGGGGGGGTGACCGTGACTGCCTATCACGCGTCCCCTGGTGCTGCTGCTTGTCACCCAACTGTTCTGTGTCAGTAAAGTCTTCGCCTTTGTGACCAGCAGCCTTTGTGTGGTCATCTGACTTTGATTAGGTTTTCTCTAATTCTCACATAAAACCAAAAGAAAAATGGAAAGTAAGTAAGATATATTAGTGTCAGGAAACTTTGGGAGTGGTACCTTTGCAACAGAGGTAGTAGCTCGTCATGAGTGGCAAAGTGCTGCATCTAACACGTCATTCGTTGGCTTACTGGACAGTAGCTGGTTGCCTCCATGTTCAACTCCATTCAAGAAATGCTGGAAAATTAGGTCTAAACGGGTGAATAAGTGATTTTATTATACGTAAAGCCTTGTTTGGGATTTCGGGTAGTTTCACAACTGCCTTATTTA
The DNA here is from genome assembly GCA_004024625.1 of Mellivora capensis. NCBI lineage: Eukaryota > Metazoa > Chordata > Mammalia > Carnivora > Mustelidae > Mellivora > Mellivora capensis. Next base: position 47,766 of record PISX010004441.1, read on the forward strand.
TGAAAACAGAGTTTGCGTGTACTTGAGGGACGGGGTCCCATGTGTTACAAATTGTATTGTAACTTCTGAGTGTGTGTGTGTGCCCGCGCATGTGTGCCCGTGCACACCATTAGAGCTGATGTTGAAACTGGCATCTTTGGGCCCAGACATCTTTGTCTCGCTGGAATTGAAGGAGAGTCAAATAAGCATGGTATTTGTTTTCCTTCACTTTCTGAGAATTTCTGAAATTTGATTCTATTTTATACCTACTTTCTCACAGTATTTTCTCTACGACCTGCACTTTCTCTCTTCTGTCAATATGGCTGTAGGCTCACTTGGTTTTCTGAAAAGAATTTTCAGACAAGTATTTTTCGCCTGTTTCTGAAGGGTGGTTGTCCAGAGAACTGATCAAAATAATATTTACGTCTCATGCACATTTAAGTGTTCTTAGATGTCCTTAACATTTCAGGTTCCACCTCAAGTAAAGAGCAAATATCCTTTAGCCCTCTTCCATCCCAATTCTGGGTGGAGCGGTCCCCCAGCCCCTCAGGGAGGGGCACGGTAAAGATTGCCAACCTTCCCAGGGCTTGTCTAGACAGGGGCAGGCCCAACAGCTAGGTGGTGCGTCTGTCGCTTTCCCGGGTGGGGAAGGTGGGTGGGGAGAATTGCAGGTTCTCCTTGAGGACCTCTGAGGTGGCAAGCAAGACATTTTAACTCAGTCTTTGTTGAGGAATGGCAGCGGGAATGTGTGCGGAGAACTTACTACGGCCACAAGGCCAGCCTGACCTCCTCCGGCCAAATTCCCACCTCACTGCCTCTTCCCCCACCTTAGGATGTTCCATTTGGGGGCTGGATCCCATGGGGCTTCCCTACAAGCATCTTCCACACTCGCTCACTCACTCACTTGACCTCTCTCTGGACCTCCCCACCCAAGGCACCTCCCCAGCCACACCTGGTCATTCCCGTCTTCCTCCTCCTCTTCATTTATCAAAGTCTGAAATCATCTTTCCCAATTATTTCTCCCTTTATTCATCATCTGCCTTGCCCTCTGGAGCGTCAGCTCCACAAGGGACAGACCTGGGCTTTCTTTATTCTTTTATAATTTTATTTTATTTTATTTTATTATTTTTTCAGTGTTCCAAGATTCATTGTTTATGCACCACACCCAGTGCTCCAGGCAATACGTGCCCTCCTTAATACCCACCACCAGGCTCACCTAAACCCCTTTCCTGCTCCCCTCCAAAACCCTCAGTTTGTTTCTCAGAGTCCGCAGTCTCTCATGGTTTGTCTCCCCCTCCGATTTCCCCCAATTCACTTCTCCTCTCCATCTCCCAATGTCCTCTGTGTTATTCCTTATGCCCCACAAATAAGTGAAACCGTATGATAATTGACTCTCTCTGCTTGACTTATTTCACTCAGCATAATCTCCTCCAGTCCCGTCCATGTTGATACAAAAGTCGGGTATTCATCCTTTCTGATGGAGGCATAATACTCCATAGTGTATATGGACCACATCTTCCTTATCCATTTGTCTATTGAAGGGCATCTTGGTTCTTTCCACGGTTTGGTGACTGTGGCCATTACTGCTATGATTATTGGGGTACATATGGCCCTTTTTTTTTTTCACTACATCTGGATCTTTGGGATAAATGTCCAGTAGTGCAATTGCAGGGTCATAGGGAAGCTCTATTTTTAACTTCTTGAGGAACCTCCACGCTGTTCTCCAGAGTGGCTGCACCAACTTGCATTCCCACCAACAGTGTAAGAGGGTTCCCCTTTCTCCACATCCTCTCCAACACATGTTGTTTACTGTCTTGTTGATTTTGGCCATTCTAACTGGTGTGAGGTGGTATCTCAATGTGGTTTTTATTTGAATCTCCCTGATGGCTAATGATGATGAACATTTTTTCATGTGTCTGTTAGCCATTTGTATGTCTTCTGGGCTTTGTTATTCACGTCTCTAGTGCCTACAGCAGTGCATGCCCATAGGTGCCCAATAAACGCTTTGAGTGTGTGTATGTGTGAGTAAGTGGGAGGTCACAGAAAGTGCAGATGAACACTTGCAACATAGCCCTGCCCTGCCACAAGGTCAGAGACAGTACTTCCTAGTTGTCAGACACCTGGGAACTGAGGCCACCCCAACTCTAAGCTCCCTAACCCCTACATGGCCCCAGCCCGACCCACTCAGCCTAGACTCTCGAGAACTGGCCCCCTTCTCAGTCCCATGGTCAGATGTTGCCTTATATCCGAGCCTTTGTAGCTGAAGTCAAGGTCACAAGGACCTGTGGCCTCCCCATGACCTTGTCCAGTGGTTCCATACGTTTACCTGCCTCACAAGGCAAAACATCCCAGATACGACAGTCAGCTTGACAACACAATTCACTGTCCACCGTTTAGCCATCTACCCAGCAGGTAGTTATTGGATCCTGGGGTTTGGATGATCAACACAGAGCTGATGTTCTAGTAGGGCCAGAAAGTCAGTAGATGAGTAACTGGACACAATGATTTCAGTGGTGATAACTGCCATGAAGAAAATAAAACAAGGTGATCCGATAGAGGTGATGGATAGAGATGGCCTCTCCGGAGACCTGCATGATGGCAGAAGCATTCCAGGGAGAGGAGACAGCAAAGGCAAAGGCCCTACAGCGGGAAGAGATTCACCCTGATGGAGGATCCATAAAAAGGCCGACGTTGTTGGGGCAGAGGGACAAGGAGAGAGAGTGGGCAGAAATGAGATTGGAGGGAGAAGCAGGGTCCTGTTCACTTGGGACCTTGTTGGTCCTGTAAGATCTTTGAGGTGCATTCTAACTGCGAAGGAAGCCACCGGCCTATTTAAAGAAGGAGATGACATGGTCTGATTTATGTTTCTAAGACATCACTCAGGCTGCTATGCAACAAATGGATGTTGGCCAAGAAGAGCAGAAGCGGGGAATGAGTCAGGAGACCAAGGGCGGGTGGTCTCTCCTTCCATTTCGCAGGCCACCATGCTGTTCTCAGTGGACACAGACAAAAATCCCTTCCCTGTCTTTTAAAAAACTTTTGACATTTGAAACTGTCAGGGGATATGAACAGAAAGAAGAACAAAGAAAGATGTAAACAGTTTTTATTGAACGACACATGCTACACATCCTTTTAAACTGATGTTTGTTTTCTAACAACCTTATTTCCAGACAATATACCTTTCATTCATTCAACAAATTAACGGGTGCCTGCCCTGTGCCGTGCACTGTTCTAAATACCACCCCTTTCCCAATATAATAAACTGTCATTTTAGTTAATAAAAAGTCCATCATATTGTATGATCACTCCTGTTTAATAACTTTTATTCTTGTAACAGTTTATTTGCTAGAGAGCTCACTATTAAAAAAAAAAACAAAAACAGAACACCCTCACGACCCCCAAAGTTACCAGACTATTCAAAGAAAAGTAGCCTGCATGATCATCGAATGGGGAAGCAGCCCTAAAAACAGAACATGGTCATTTTGGAACTAGGATGACTAAGGGAGGAAATGACAAGTGCCTGGAGGGGAAATAACTTCAAAGGACAGAGGTGGGAGGCGGGGAGAAGTGATATTTGGATACTCCAACATGAGTTGCAAAAAGGGGAAATAAATATTTTAGGAACTGTGTCCAACTGCATTGCTCATAAGCCATTTGTGGGCTGGAGTGGAAGAGGACGCTTGGGTCCACACCATGGGAACAGAGGTAATAGCAAGAAATTGGTGGGACAGCATCCAGGCTCCTGAGTAAAGGCTTGCAGTCTCCGCAGACCCCTCTAGGAAAAACATGGAAACCACTGAAAAGTTATCCATGGGCACGTCTGGGCTACCCATGTGGCCACTCATTCCAGAGAGAATGTCTCCGTGAGCTTAGAAATTACTGGATAGACAGTATTGTTCTTTTTCCTTAAAGCGTTGTTTCTCTGTAGAACCGAAAGCAGCTTTTGCTCTGCATCTGTTACAGGCAATCTGTCATCTGGGGAGAAGAAAACAGAAGAAATGAGATATGAAAGCAGTAGGGTCTTTCTCCCTTGGAGATGTTTGCCCTCCAGTTAACAGAAAATAAAAAGGTCTTTGGGGGATGTTCGCTTCAGGTTCAGAATGTAAACTTGCCCCAAGGTTGAAAGGGCATAAGAGTTGATTATAGACAGCAAGGACTTCCAGCTGGTTCTTTCCTGCACAGATGTTGCCCGAAGTGAGGAGATTAATGAATATCGTGAGGTCAACATGGCCAGTTACACACACCCGTCTCTCACCTTCCGTGTGGTCTCCCAAGTAAGACCTGCGACAGATTTATCCATAACTCATTACTGACAACAAAGTGAATAAGCCCAGGCACTGGAATAAATTCACACCCACAGAGGGGGAGACCAAGAGCTTAAATAACAGGGTGGCTCCTTGCTTTCCTAACACACCTAAAAATGACCCTGGGGGATGGAGAATTCGGTGAACAGGCATGAACCTTCCCTTATCTTTCTGTGATCTGTTAAACGGCTTGGGCCAGCTTTGAATTCTTCCTGATCAATCAGATGGAAAAAAAATCACACCCTGAAGGGACCTTGACTGCTAGCCTCCAAGACGATCTTAGATGCGGGACACGGATAGAACATTTTTCTAACTTCTGTTATGTATTCTCATATGCATTAGAAAAAATGAATACTAGCTCATCAAACAATTTTACAGGTAATCTTGCTTAGGGAGAGTTGTTTGTAATTGGTCTCTTTTAACATTTTACTCTAAGTAAAACAATGTACCAATGAGGATGACATATGGCTATGACGGGAAGCCGTTAATAGACACACGGAGTTGAAGAAGTGCCATCCTAGACAAAGCGTCCTCCTCATCGGACATGGCACGATCGCACAGAACACCTTCTTGTAGTCCCCTGTCTTTCCTCTTCTTTTTCCTTCAAAAAAGAAAAAGAAAGAAAAAAGGAACAGAGGAAAGGAAGCTAAGAAGGGAAAGAACCCACCTGTGGAGGCCCCAAGAAGTTCCCAGTTACTCGCCCTCCTCCCTCCCTGCGCTTCTCACGAGCAAGGGCTGAACCTCAACCACTTCTAGAAGTTGCTTCCAACTTCTCTTTTTTTCCAAACAAGGTATCTTAATCAATAACCCAGGGATGTGACTGGCCAGGAGTGAACGTGGAGGTGGAGGGGGGGAACGGTGGAATAGTGGACTGAAGGACACAGTTTGGTATAACAGGACCCGTCTTGGGCCATAACTGATCAAATATCAGTTACTGGAAGGCCTGGTTTCTCACTGCATCATTTCTATCCTGAGGCTACATCAGCACCTGTACTGCTTGCTCACTCCCCCAGCATACGTTGTCAGACATACAGTAGGGGCTTAATATATGACTGCCAAATCAATGAAGCACGGAAAGTGCATTCTAGCAAGGTTCCCATCAATAGGGGAAGTAGATTCAAACAAGTGGATCTGGTCAAGACCCAAACCTATTGGAAAACCACAGCACTCAGGCCTCAGGAAGAAAACACTTCACTTCCATTGGTCGGCTTTGGAATTTTTTTCTAGCCAGTCACTTCCTCAAAGTCCCATCCGTGGGCAGGACCTTCCGCAGCTACGGAAGTCCTGGGATGAGGGGCTTTCTCATCTGAACCATCAGGAAGACTTCAAAGCTGGAGGGTTCAGAGGTCAATGTTACGGTAGAGAAGTCACTTCACGTTTCTGCTTTTTCATAGATGACGGCATCAACCAGGGCCATTTTTACAGGTGTTAGGAGAACAAGGAATCACTCTTTGACTTAAGTTGTTCTTTTTCTCTCATGTAGCTTCTCATTTCCATGTTCGCCAGGATTGTTCCCACCACAATGGCTATTGGCACCCAGATGGATGGGGGGCGGGGAGCAGGGGGCAGGTGGAGGGAAGGCATGGTGTGGCCGGCCCCATCCTTTGGCAGGGCTGTTGCGTTCAGCCCAGATCTGCCGGCGAGAACAGCTGCAGAAGGAGCACACGGTTCACGCACAACTGTTTTAGACCCACACCCCTCAGCATTCCGGCTTAAACTGCCACCGAAGGACTTCCCTTCCCAAGAGACTTCTGCCAGTGTTTTCCAGGATGTGGAATAATCACTCTGAAATATAATTTCTTTAAAGGATCAAGATGAAGGTGAATGTGAGTATCCGAGTTTCTCTCGGCGGGCATCCATTTCTTGCAACTATTCAAACTGCTTGGGACTCTACATTAACCATGTGAAGGGGTCTGTTACTTGTTATTTCAAATTTTTCCCCTAAGTTAAGAGTGCAGGTAATGATCGTCCTCAAAGGGCTGTCACACCAGTTGAAGCAATTGAAAGTTGCTCTATGGCCCATTTTTGGCTTTGGAACCAAAAAGAGAGAATTTATATTTTGTTTAAAAAGCTATATTCTACTCGGTTAATTCTTTTTTAAGCCTAAGTATTACTCTAAACATAAAGGTAATTGGGGGGAAAAGGGTATTTCGGTGTCTCAGTGAAAGTGACTTCAGGTCACTTTGTCCACATTCTGGAGCCGGTCACGGGAGAACTCGTCCACTTTTTCAGAGCGGTGGCTGGAGCCCAGACTCGCTGATTTTCCCAGCCTCAGCCTCTCCTGACAGGCGACAGCAGCTTTCCGTCAGTGTCTCTCCTTTTGCTACGCCTTTAAAACCAGCTGCAAGAGAAACAACTCTTCTGTATGTTGTAGAATGATGCAAGAAATTACTTAGCTGTCACCTCATTAAAAAAAAAAAAAAGCCCAAATATTTCTGAGACTAAAATGCCGATTCTTTTTTTAATCTTTTATTAACATATAATGTATTATTGGCCCCAGGGGTACAGGTCTGTGAATCGCCAGGTTTACACACTTCACAGCACTCACCATAGCACATACCTTCCCCAATGTCCATAACCCCACCCCCCTCTCTCTAACCCCCTCCCCCTGGCAACCCTCAGTTTGTTTTGTGAGATTAAGAGTCTCTTATGGTTTGTCTCCCTCCCGATCCCATCTTGTTTCATTTATTCTTTTCCTACCTCCCAAACCCCCCACTAAAATGCAGATTCTTTTTTTTTTTAAGATTTTATTTATTTATTTGACAGACAGAGATCACAAGTAGGCAGAGAGGCAGGCGGGGGGGTGGGGCAGGCTCCCCGCTGAGCAGAGAGCCCCATGCGGGGCTCTATCCCAGGGCCTGGGATCATGACCTGAGCGGAAGGCAGAGGCTTTAACCCAGGCGCCCCTAAAATGCAGATTCTTGAGGCAGAGTTGTCTCAAGTCCCACAATAGCACCAACGAGCTCTCTCAGCACATTAGGCATACCCATGAAAGGTGAGTAGCTGAATACCATTGCAAGTCCCAGGGCGCGTTCTGATTATGAAATGTACCGTTTTGCTATCTTCCGTGACTCTTAGTTCCCTACACCTTGTGGAATTGCACTTGTCAATGTCAGTGTTGCTCTGGAAAGTTATTGAAACCATGAGGGAAAACAGAAGTTAAGGCAACAACTTCTTTCTTGAACAATTGTTTCAAAGGGAGATTCTTCAAGAGGAGGGAAGAAGGAAGGAGGGACAAATGGAAAACAGGAAATGGGGTGGTGGGGGGTGGAGAAAAGGAAGAGAAGGTGGTCCCATCTCAACTACAGACCTCAGAATACAGCTGGGGGGGTGCGGGGAGGAAGCAGCGGCAGGTCGCTCTCGCTGCCCACCCCCCCACACTTTACAGGCACACGACACCCGCTCTTGTATCTTGCAACATCGTCCTAGTGTCTCTGTTGGTGGTATGACTTTGTGCGGAAAACAGCTTTCAGCTGAGATGAAGTTGACTTGGAGGCAAGGTTTCTTCTATCTAATCAGGGTAGAATGGACAGGAGTGATTAATGACAGTCACTCAAGTTTACCAACGTAAAGCCATTTTCTTCCCTTTTTTAAAACTAAAACACATACCCAGGGTTTACAAAATTCTAACTACCAATGGACATGGGCTAAAAGCATGTTTTCCTTTAATCCCAAATATCTGTGGTTTCCTGGGCTCTGGTCCCCCGGCCAGAGAGAGGGAAAGCGCCAACCAAAAACTTATGTCACCTTGCACAAAGATCTATACTCACAATAGTATAAATGGGGACCGTTTATACTATAAAAGTCATCCTGACCTTTTTAAAACTATATTTTGGAGATGATTCCATTTCAACTCATATAAATTCTACCTCGTTCTTTTTAATGGCTTTATGGTATTCCATTATAAAAGTGTATCATTATTTACCAGTAATTACCTGTGAGCTGTGTCCTGAATTCTTAGGGCAGGATCTAATTCTGATAAATGACCACGCAACATATGCACCTGTACTTATCAGGGCACCTGGGTGGCTCAGTGGGTTAAGCCTCTGTCTTCGGCTCAGATCATGATCTCAGGGTCCTGGGATCGAGCCCCGCATTGGGCTCTCTGCTCAGCAGGGAGCCTGCTTCCTCCTCTCTCTGCCTGCCTCTGCCTACTTGTGATCTCTCTCTCTGTGAAATAAATAAAATCTTTAAAAAGTAAAATAAAATAGAATGTATTTATCAGCTTACGATCCCTCTCTCGGAGGCACACTTTGTCATTTGTGCATCTGTCAAGACGCACGTGCCATCTGGCGTCTGAGCCACGCACTGCGATTTGTGGGCCAAAGGGCAGACTCCAGAGTCAAAACTGCTTGTGTTCCATTCCCGTTCTGTGTCTTGTTTTCTGAGCCCCCTGAAGATACTTTATCACCAAAAAAAAAAGATACTTTATCACCCTCTCTGTGCCTTAGTTTCTTTTTTTTTAAGATTTTATTTATTTATTGACAGACAGAGATCACAAGTAGGCAGAGAGGCAGGCCGGGGGTGGGGCAGGCTCCCCGCTGAGCAGAGAGCCCGATGCGGGGCTCGATCCCAGGACCCCAAGATCATGACCTGAGCCGAAGGCAGAGGCTTTAACCCACTGAGCCACCCAGGCGCCCTGTGCCTTAGTTTTCTCATCTCTCCAACAGAACATTAGTCACAGTAACTGCTCCAGGGGGTGGTAAATACCAGGAGAGATAATGTAGGCGAATTATTGCAGTGTCTGGCCCAGAAGTTGGAAGATAGTGAGCTATCCTCATCCACGAGGAAGTGGCTAAGTAGTAAAAACCGAAATTACCGTGATGCCCGACTCAACATGCCGCCAAAAGTCAAGGGGATTCTTTTCTCTTTGAGCAACTGCAGGAAGTCGGTAGCCGCTAACTCACAGCGCGTGTAAGAAGTAGGCAGCATCGTTACGTGGGGTCTGCAAACTGGGAATCCTTTCCTGACCATCTCCGCCACGACTCCTTAAAAACACGTCTGTCCAGTCCTCTTACCTCACAGAATGCTGCTCCCCACCAAAACCTCTCACAAAGTGAGCATCATGTACTTTGCCTCTTCCTCAGGGTTGTCCTTCTTCCTCTGTCTTTCTTCCCTTTTTGGAGAATGCGGGTGAGAAAATGGAGGTGGTGCGCGGATTTTGCTTATACTCTTGGAAACTTATTTTTTTCTAAACATAATGTGCTTTTAAAAATGATGGAAAGTAAACATGCAAACGAGCCAATAGCACCGTTCTCCCTGCTTTGATCTTTCCAAGCCTGTGTATTTACCCAGCATGAGATACTTCCGGTGAATTCTTCCAGGGCATTCGAGGGAGACTGTTGTCCCTAATGAGGATCAAAGTGCTTTCTCCACCCTGGGTCTACTCCTGGTGTCCTGAATCTGGGTTCAGCCACCCCATAAAGATCTATGAGGGAAGCTCTCACTGATCTCAAAGTCAAAGTTCCTCCATCCAGGGGAAGCCTTTACGAACTTCAGAGATCCACACTTGCCGTCTGTCAAAGGCTTCGAATATTTACAGTGCGTGCTTTGAAAAAAATTGTGCTTTATGTGTTACTATTTTCTCATGATCCTCAGAGGGGAAGTATGAACAATTCTGCTACCTTCTCCTAAAACTAAGAATTCTTGGAAACAAGTCATGGAATTGCTGAGGAAGAGGCTAAAATGCTAAACCTGGAGATCTTTCAGAGAAGGAGTTCAGTAGAAGCCAGATGCTCGTTTTGTCACCGATGAGATTCTATGACGGTGGAAGAGCGGGGGCAGCCGTCACTTGGGGCTCACGGTTCTTGTCACATGTACAGTTTCTTATCTCTTGCTTGGGCACTTACTTGTTTACTGTTTCCTGCCATGTGCTGGAGACCTTGTGATAAAATTTATGTTCCCAAGGAAATGATGATCTTCTGGCTACTATGCAGGAAATCATTTCAGGGTCTCTCCTATCCCCCTGGCTACTAACTTTTTAATTTTAGGAATAGTGGAGGATAGGGGATGGGGATAGCACTTGTGTCCGCCAAGGCAAGGGGGGGGAGGAGCAAGCGGGGAAGGGTAGAGGGAGTCTCATGTTGTGAGCAGTCAGCACACGGGCTGGCCATAACATAACGCAGTGGGGTAGGGGGCACATCAAAGCAGGCTGCCTGTTCACTCGGGAGCCCTGCACTGTGCAGAAATGCTCCAGCCTCCTGTGCATTAGCTCCGGGTTTGCAAAGGAGGGCAGCATGGGGCCTCCAAGACCCCAGCCGCGGCTGGACTCAGCAGCAGCACACTTCACTTGGCCCAAGAAGTTATATTTTAAAATCTGTGTGAGCTCCACTTTCCAGCGCTCCCAGATATCCCAGCCCTGGCCTCGGTACGCTTGCTGCCCAGCTCCTATCATCATGTGAGTTCGCAGCTTCTTCTACAAGTACATGCTTTTAGACCTTCGCAGATCAGAGCGAGAGGTTGACTTGGATTTGGAGAGGCCGTGCGTCGAGCTGGCAAAGCAGGCGTTGGCATCAGACACGCTGCTGACTGCCGCTGTGTGGCCTCAGGCAGGTGGCGTAACCTCTCCGGGTCTCAGGCATGTAACATTCTCAAATGAGGCGAACCCTGAAGACAGCATCCTGGGTCCCCAACCTGCTCTAAGGCTCTGAGTGTCTGCAGCCTTGTTCTTTTAAGGAAGGAAAGAACAAAGGAAGGTAAAGGGGCTGCACACACCCTCCCGGTCTAGAGCGTGATGACTGAAGAGAGGCACAGAGCCCAAGCTTCCGCGGCGGCCCCTCCACGGGCTCGTTCCCTGGGCTTCTGCTTCCAACTGTGGCCGCTGCGGCTGGCTCTCTGTGCCACTGCAGGAGACAGGAAGCACCAGAACCAATTACTTACTGTCCCTGGTCCATGCTGCGTTCCTCCTCCCTTCTCTGGTGGTCACAATCCTGCCCTTCTCTCAAGACTCGCCTTAGAGATCGCAGGCGATCCTTCACCACCGCCTCCCTCGGGCTGTCCTAAACCCAGCCTGTACCCTCATCTGCTGGGCCACTGGCCTTGACGAGCCTCTCCTCTCCGGCCTCACGGCCGCTCCCTCCCGTCTCTCTCACCCAGCAACCAGATGCAAGCAGCAGCCGCTGGGAATCACACTCCAGACCCTTTGTTGACTTCTCTCCCTTCAGCCCGGCCACCTTTCGGTTCCCCTCTCTCACCACCCACTCCACACACACTCTCTCCCTCCTTCACTCCCCTGCAACCCTCAAACCTTTCTCTTCCTTCGCCTGGATGACTCCTGAGCTGACTAACCCCTACCCCCTCACCCCCAGAGCACAATTTCCACAATTTCCACGGCTCTGTTCTCACTACACCCATATTCCTCATAACTTCCTGTATTTTCCTTCCTTGTCCGGAAGAGAGGTAGAAACCCTCTGTTGCTTTCTGGGAAAGTCTGATAAGGTTTGTCTCCCCCACTGGAACATAGACTGACATGAGATCAGGAACTTTGTTCACGGCTGTATCTCTAGCAGGGCACTGGGTATATGGTAGAGGCTCCATACAATCTTGGTGAATGAATGAATGAGCAAACAACATCCCAGATTTCTCCAGCTGTAGCTAGTTGCTCCCATAGCTCATTCAACACAGACGAACGCATTGCAGCTAGCGGTTGTGTAAAGGTCTCTCCAGAGAATCTTTTTTTTTTTTAAGATTTTATTTATTTGACAGAGAGATCACAAGTAGGCAGAGAGGCAGGAAGAGAGAGAGAGGAGGAAGCAGGCTCCCTGCCAAGCAGAGAGCCTGATGTGGGGCTCGATCCCAGGACCCTGGGATCATGACCTGAGCTGAAGGCAGAGGCTTTAACCCACTGAGCCACCCAGGCGCCCCCTCTCCAGAGAATCTTATACTTTGTCTTTGTTTCTTTCTTCCAAATTCATCTTCATTTTCCTTTTCTCGCCAGCTGTTGTGTGAGGTGGGGCATGTGAGGGAAATGCCCCTTCTGGAAATTAGTTAGGAATATTTCTCTCACTGCTCACAGACTCTGTCAGCGTGGCCACAGCAGACAAAAGTATAAACATACGTCTTCCTTCACCTTCTCACTATGCACAGACGTTTCCAAATTAACACCCTATTAAAATAATACCTTGTGAGTGGCCTCAGAGAGTATCACAATGGTCGTGAGGTTCCCTCGTGGCGGGCTGGCGGTTGCTTCCAAGTGTTATCCATGAAATGCTTAGCACAGTGCCAGGGACATAGGTGGGCGCTGAGTGTTTGCTGCTGCTGCTGTTTCCTCCCTTCCCCACCCCGGCCATGGGCCCAAGACCGTCTGGCTTGCCCTGACTGGATTCTTTCCTCAGTGAGCCTAAAGGCTCAGCGTCTCAGTCGTGTGAGGACACAGACGAGAAGATTGGCCTTACCTGGGTGGGTGGTCAGGGACATCTCTGCAAGAAGTGACTTTCATGCAAGGACAGCTTCTGCGGGAGGTGACCTTTGAGCTGAGATCAGAAAGAGGAGCCAGTCATGCAAAGATCTGGCGGGAGAGTGTTCTGGGCAGGAGGAGTAGCAAGGGCAAAGGTCCTGCGGTGGACGCAAGCTCAGTGCATCTGGGAAAAGGGAGAAAACAATGTGGCTGAAGGAAAATCAACAGGCAGAGTGGTGGGCCAGGAGGGCGGCCAGACAGGGAATGTAGGTTTTGTTCTAAGTGTATTTCTAAGCCCCTGGAGGTTTTTAAATAAGAAACCAGCACGATCTGATTTAAGGATTTAAATACTTATGTGCTTGAATGTCTGCAGAATGGATTGTAAGGGGAATGAATGGCACAATAAGGGATGTGAGGAGAGCAATTGGAGTCCAGGTGACCTTAGACAAGTCTTTTGATCTCTCTGACCTTCCTCTATAAGAGGAGGATAAGAAAACGCATCCATAAGGGATATAATGACTGCATTGGCCCCAATGCAAAGTAGGGCCCCATTCAACACGGTCCTCTGTTTCCCAGGTGAAGGGCCCCCAAGAGGCCTCACTTGTGTTAAATTCCTCTTTCGGAACAGAAACTTTGATGGGCTTTGCTGTTAAAACTCTGAGACTTTGGCTGATTGCATGACATGTCTAGAGACATCCCTGCCAATTAGAACAAAGACAGTTAAGTGATAGCAACATGCATAGGATTTTTCCTTTGCTGGGAGTTTACAGCCTGTTAGGGAGGCGTGTTTGCCCTGCAGACTGCAGGCTGGAGGCAGAGTCATAAGATGGGGTACAGCTGTGGGTGCCCGGTGGAGCGGCTGACTGTGCGAGCCAGCTGTTCTCTGGGAAACAGTCCCTGCCTCTCGTAATAGGCACATCCACCGACGAAGCTGGCGCCAGTCTGGGCACTTCCGAGCAGCGGCCATAATGTGGCAACTGCTCTGTCTGGACACACATGATCTTATTTCTAGACAAATGCAAGCGGCTCTCCAACGATCCACTTTTCCTTTTACGGCTGTGCCAAGTGTATTTTGTGAAGTCGTGATGCTGGTGGTTGGAGACTGTGTTTTTGTTTTCCCGCCAGTGTGAATGGTTGCAGTGTAACCTTCAGGAAGGTCAACTCAGGACCCTCGAGAGAACATACCATGAACTCATGTCAAATATTTTATTAAATGGATCCGTTAAGGAGAGAACCAGGAAGATGTTCAAACTGGGTCAGAGAGCCTTTAAGAATCCAGGTAGCCACAGGCAATTGAATAATGATTATTAAATCTGGTTAAAGTCTGACAAGGTAATAGACCGTAACCTTTCAGGTTTTTTCTTACTATACAGAGATTATTATGAACTAGAAAAAAAAAATCTGCGAAATAACAGGGAACTTCACTAAATCCTGGCTTTTAATTTGTACTCTTTTTTTCCTAAGATTCTATTTATTTATTTGAGAGAGAGAGCATGAGAGGGGAAGGTCAAAGGGAGAAGCAGACTCCCTGCTGAGCAAGGAGCCTGATGTGGGACTTGATCTGGGACTCTGGGATCATGACCTGAGCTGAAAGCAGATGCTTAATGACGGAGCCACCCAGGCGCCCTAATTGGCACTCTTTATAAGATCTGACAATTCTATTCCCTCTAAATGCTACAGCTCTGCTAGACTCCCCAGGCTGGAAACGCGCTTGCACCACATTCATGGGACAGTCACTGAGTGACCCAACTAGCCAGGTCTTGTGGCCCATCTTTTGGACATCGTGGTGGTCATTCCCATCAAAGGCCACCTAATGGGATGGGCAGAGAGTCTCGAAACCCTCCTTTTTATCCTACTCTAGAAAGAAACAGGAGCTCTCATCTCAGCTGTGTGTCCCTTTATCTCCCAAAGACTTGCATGCAGGGGCCTTATCTACCGCCTTATCCACCCAATTCACTCAAAAAGCCGCCAATGAGCACCTGCCCTGTGCCGGAAGTTGGGGATGCAGTTAGAGTGAGGAAGGTGTCCTCTTCCAGAGTCGGTGCTCTAGCCCGGACATAGACACCGAATAGATGATCATCACCTACTTAATGAATTAAATGCCAATGTCATCAGTCCTGACACAGAAAAGCATTGAGCAAAAAAATGGAGAACTAGTGCAGTCTGAAGGAGTCTGGGCGTCAAGGAATCCTTCTGCCAAGTAGGGACATCTATGAGGAGTCTGGAAAGATGAGTGGGTCTGATTCGGCACACGGCTGCTGACTCTCAGACAGAGGCCCGTGTGAGGGACTCAAGCCCACACAAAGGGTGTGCTCCTGTGGGGCTGATGCGGAAGTGATACCACGAGCCCGGAGATGTGGGCGGGAGTGGGATCTCTCAGGGCCCTGAAGGTTTGGACAGAGCACGGGCTACCGGGGAGCCGAGGAAAGCTTACAGAGTGGACCACCACATGATCAAAATTGGTATCTCCAAACTCAAGCACACAGAAGAGTGCCGTAGCTTGTAAACTTTCAGCCAAGGTCGGGTGCCCTTAACTAAGGAATTTGTAGGTGGCCAAGGGGACACTTCATGAAGTCCCTCACACCCCGGAGGCAATCGGTGTTTATTAGCCCTAACTGGGCTCTCTGCTTCTCTGTGTAACCAGACACACTCACTCTGCCTACAGTCGGTGAGCTTTGTGTCACCCCTCTCAGGGGAGGGTTTCTAGGATGGGAGAGGAGAGGCCCACTGGCAGGAATGTCCTTCACAATACACACACCTCTAATGCTTCAGGACTGTGTTCCTTCTTTTTATTATTATATTTTTATTAAATATTTTTTTAATTTATTAATTTATTTGACAGAGAGAGAGATTACAAGTAGGCAGAGAGGCAGGCAGAGAGAGAGGGGGAAGCAGGCTCCCCGCCGAGCAGAGAGCCCGATGTGGGGCCCCATCCCAGGACCCTGAGATCATGACCTGAGCGGAAGGCAGAGGCTCAACCCACTGAGCCACCCAGGCACCCCATGTGTTCCTTCTTTTTAAAAATGAGTTGATTGCCAAGAATGTGTTTTTAAAAATCTCAAGTTACCATGACAAAGATTTTTTTTTAAATTTTTCTTTTTTTAAGATTTATTTGACAGAGAGAGAGATCACAAGTAGGCAGAGAGGCAGGCAGAGAGAGAGAGGAAGGGAAGCAGGCTCCCTGCTGAGCAGAGAGCCCGATGTGGGTTCTCCCACATGGGCACCGTGTCCATGAAAAAGATTTTAAAACAAATGTACCATCCAACCAAGAGCTTGTGCCGAGGGTCCTGGGGTGTGAGGAAGTGGGCCATCTCGTTCGCAGTGGATGGAAGTGTACATGGGTCAACTGTGTCTGAGGGCAATGAGGCAGGGGGCATTCTAAGGATTTCAGCCACCTGGGCATTTCTCTGTGGAAATAAATAAGGAGCGTTGCAAGTATCTAGCGAGAAAGACAATCTTCTCAGCACTGTTTGTAATAACTAAAAACTGGAATTAGCTAAAATGTCCCAGAACCAGGAAGGGCAACCATGTTCATCCTCACAATGGAAAACAGTGTCACTGTTTAAAAGGATACTGAGTGGGGTGCCTGGGTGGCTCAGTGGGTTAAAGCCTCTGCTTTCGGCTCAGGTCATGATCCCAGGGTCCTGGGATCGAGCCCTGCTTCGGGCTCTCTGCTCTACAGAGAGCCTGCTTCCTCCTCTCTCTCCCTGCCTGCCTCTCTTGCCTACTTGTAATCTCTGTCTGTCGAATAAATAAATTTTTTTTAAATCTTTAAAAAAAAAAGATACTGAGTGAAGGAAGCTGCTCATGGACATGGAAAAATGTTCCTAACCTACCCTTAAGTGAAAAAAAAAAAGAGCAGATTGTAAAACCATACATGAGGTTTTTAAAACACAACTGACTCTGCGTGTAATATGAACCAATAGGCACAAGATCCAAGAGGTGACGACCCCAAGGAGTGACAGTGGTTATCTGTGGCATTTCTGTTTTCTTCTATTTGCTTATCATTACTTTGTACTCTCTCTGTCCTGAACTTTTACTGCTTTTGTAGTAAGAAGAAATTTCCATGTACAAAACTTGTTCATGATCTCCTGGGACCTCAATTGCAGCAGATTTAATGTGGGATTATCAGTGTCTGCATGCAGGATCTGACTCTACGTATGCTTCTCGGATTTACACGCAATAGTGTTTCTCTAAATGCACAGAGACCTGACTGTGTGCTTAAAATGATCCTTTTCTGCAGCTGGACCTCCAATTCCATTTTCGTAACAGAAAGACTTTATGCAAAAAAATAAATAAAAAACAATACTCCCTGACAAACGTAATGGGATAGCGGGTCAATTTGCTTTGTCTTATTTATAAACTGTATGTACTAGGAGCTAATGACTATCAAAGGTGTAATTAACTAAATTTAGTCGAAGAAAGAAAAAAGCAACCAGAAGGATAAATACCAAAATGGTCTGAAAAGTTACCTCTGAGTGGTGGGATTATGGGTAGTTTTCACCTCTTTTTGCTTTTCTGCATTTCCTAATTTTTCTGTGATAAGTGTTCATTGATATAGTAACAGGTGATCATGTTAAAACTCCAAGAAGCCAACTGTCTTCATGTAATTCCAGTAAAAAAATCCACATTAGAAGGAGGCTTACCCATTGCTGCCCCTGAGGCAGGACCGTGTGTGTGGCTTACAGAGAGAGATGAACCTGAGAACTAGGGAGACTGACTGGGTTTCTTTCTCTTTTTTTCTTAGGATTTTACTTATTTGTTAGAGAGAGAGAATGAACATGGGTGTGGGGAGGGAGGGGGGAAGCAGACTCTCCCTGCTGAGTGCAGAGCCCAACACAGGGCTCAACCCCAGGACCCCGAGATCATGACCTGAACTGAAGGCAGATGCCTGACGCGCTGAGCCACCCAGGCGCCTCTGACTGGGTTTTGATCCTGGTTGTGTGGCCACAGACTCGTCACTAACTCCCGTGTCTCTTCTTCCTCACTCCCCCGCTAATGAAGGTCGACCGAGCACCTCCCAGGCATCTGAATCTGCGTCTGACGCTGGGGACCGAGCAGCAAATAAGGGAGATATGGCCACAGCAGTCACGGAACTTAGAACCCAGTTCGGGAGAGAAATAACAACAACCAAAGAGCACTGTGATCGTTAGGGCAGTAAACAGCCTTTACCGAGCACCTGCTAACGGCCAGGCTCTGTTCAGTGAGCTTTACGTACATAAGAGCCCTCTTCATTCTTGCCACCACCCCCCCGATATAGTATCACTAGTCCCATTTAACAGACAAGCAAACTGAGCCCCAGAGAGAGTAGCTAATTTGCTTAAAGGCCCACAGCTAAGAAGTTGCAGAGCCAGGATTTCAATTCGACTACGTGCTCTGCTGCGCTGACCACGCAGCTCGTGGTTGTCACCAATGGAAACAGGGCCCTGAGAGCACGTTCAGGAGACTCAGCAAGTTAGACTGCCCTGAGGACAGGACATTTCGCCAGAGTCCCCAAGGATGGGTCAGAACGAATCAGGCAAAGAGCAGGGACAAGAGCCTGTGGGGTCAGGGAAACATTCGAATGTGTTTCCAAGCCAGTGGCCTTGGCAGAGTGGATGTTGGCAACAGGAATCACAATGAGTTCTTTCTCCTCCCGCCCCCAGACCCTCCTGGCCAGAGCGCTTTTTGACAACCACCCAGACTGCTCCTACGAGCTGGCTTTCTGCAGAGGAGACGTCTTGACCATTCTGGAACAAAACGTGCCAGAAAGCGAGGGCTGGTGGAAGTGTTTGCTCCGCGGGAGGCAAGGTCTGGCCCCTGCCAACCGCCTCCAAATCCTCCCTGAGGCCCCCGCAGACAGGCCCTGTGCCCCTTTCCTGGGAGGCCTGGAAGAACCTCTCACCCGCTCCGAGGAGACCTACCAGGTGCCCACCCTGCTCAAGCCCCCGACTCCAGGCCCCGTGTATGAGGACATGAAGAGCTGGGTAGAGGGGCCTCCACCCACCACCACCCAAGTCTACGAATTCCCTGACCCACCGGAGGGGGCCAGAATCGTCTGTGAAAAGACTCTAAGCTTTCCGAAACAGGTATGCGTGTTTCCAGATAAAACAGATGCGTCAAGGGGTGTGTAACACCCAGGGGCTGACCTCGCCCTTCAGTTCTTGGTGTCCATCAGGAGGAACCATGTGCAAAGTGGGAACCTGGACCCCTTTGATTGGGTGATGACGGGTGGGCTTGTATTGGCCCCCAGTTTGCTTCTTGCTGATATTCTCGGCACTCCAGTGATTTGCCCCCCACCCCACCCCAGCTCTTCAAGATACCCATGCTCGGTGGGAAATTGAATGCTTAGCGGAGGTGTTTATGAAAGGATTAAGGACCTTCGCCATGGCCCTTCGGACACTAGGACTTCTAGTGATGGGTTCAAAGGCAAGAAATTACCCAACAGATTTAACATCTAGATTCCCTTCAGCCAAGAAACTTTACTTCCAGAATTACTACAGAAATACCCAAGGAGGCAAACATATATTTGAGTGGAGGAGGCCATGGCCATAATAGCATTTTTTGTTATAGGGAAAAATCGAAGATGCCTATATGTTTGTTAATGGGGGGACTGGTTATATAAATGTTTGCAACATACTGGGCACTTGTTGAAAGAAAGATGAAGTCATTCTGGGAGGCATGTAGAAGGGGGGAAAAATAACCGTTTAAGCAAAACCAACCAACCAAAAACTAAAAAAAGAAAAAGAAACCAGATGATCCGTGTGTATATATATGTGTGTGTGCTCATTCCCTGACAAAGGTTCCCTTAGGAAGTGGAGTTGGTCACTCGTACGGTCCCTGTGCCTGGGACTCTGCCTGGCCTGGGGCAGGTGCCCAGGCAAGGAGCAGAGAGATCAGAAAGTTGGTTTGTGTGTTCCATACAGTATGTATGACATCAGCAATTTTCAAAAATGGCAATTAAAAAGAAACAGAGGAAAAGAAGCACTAGGTAAATGCAAAATGAAAAAAGAAATTTTAATGGAAAGGAATTTAAAGAAGAAAGGAGAAAAACAATGGATTGCTGTCCCCAGGCCTAGGCCTCGGTGAGGTGTTAAACAAGCAGAACAGATTTATGTGGTCTTGGGTCACTGTGGGGATTTCCTGCAGTTTGGTCTCACCTGGCCTGAGCTCAGGGCAGGGGTCCTGGCAAGGTCTGTGTCCAGGACGGCCGCCACCCCCACCCCGCCCCGCCCCCGATGTCTGAGCAGGGGGCCCTGGGAAGGTCTTGCTAGCCTTCCCCACAGCACCTCCAACCATGGAAAGGTGTTGATTTCTTTTCTTTCTTTTCTTTTTTTAAATTTGAAGGTATTTTGCTTCGTTTTGGTTTTAGATTTTATTTATTTGAGAGAGAGAGCATGAGAAGGGGGAGGGTCAGAGGGAGAAGCAGACTTCCTGCTGAGCAGGGAGCTGGATGCCGGACTCGATTCCGGGACTCCGGGATCATGACCTGAGCCAAAGGCAGTCGCTTAACCAACTGAGCCACCCAAGTGCCCTGAAAGGTGTTGATTTCTTAAAATACTTTGAATACTTCAGATTTTCTAACCCCCGGGGCTGCCAGGCAGAGAAGTAGACATTTGTGCACAAAACAGCTGCGGTTCAGAGGGGCTGACTACAAAGCCGCATCGGAAGCTGGTCAAGCCTTCTGCAGCGGCCCACGAGGCAGCCCTGGGACAGCTGGCCCACCCAGCTGCTGCTGGAGCAGCTGACTCAGAGCGGGGGCCTTGGTGGTGGGTCCTCCCACGACAAGTGGCCTCTGCTGAAGTTAATTTGGGCTTCCCCCTCTCCCTAAAAGGCAAACAGGGGCTGCATCTGCGGTTCACCAGGTGGCCCTGGCACCCGAGCCCCGGGCAGGCTCCTACCACTTGAATGTTTGCTAAATGAATGAAGTGACCGTGGACCCCAGCTTCTAGACAGGCATCACATAAAGAGAAGGATGCGTTTACTCTCTCAACCTAACTCAGCACAGGGTCAGGGCATTGGCTGGGAGACGTGCCCTTGACGTGAAGCGTGTCTGTGATGGGAGCCCTCCCCAGGGCACGGCTGCGGCCGTGGGCAGAAACCACAGCCCAATGGGGGAATTCAAAAACCAGGGGCTCTTGAGGTGGGCCCAGTAAAACACCTGGAGAACTTTCCTGCCTTTTTCTCCTGTTTCCGTTTCCTCCGTGGCTGCCCCATCAACATTTCTGCTCCCTTCTCCCCAACATTTTGTTTGTATCGCCTTCTCTGTGCTTGGGAGGGGGAGTCTCTGAGAGCAAGAGATGCCACCTGTGGTTTGGAAATCAGCAGTACCAGAGGTCACCTGGCATGTGGGGCAGCCACCGCCACGCTGAGAGAGTGGACCCGTCCCAACACCCCTCTGTACCTCTCTGTCTTGCCCATTTCTAAGGGCTCCTCGAAGTTGTGCCTTCTAGTGATTCTAAATAATTCCACTCCTTCTGCCCCAAGAAGGAAGGAGCTAGAAAGAGTGAATGAAACCCAGTTCGGAAGCTTCTACTCCACAGAAGAGGCAGATCTCCCCGCCCCGTCCGTGCAGTCAGGGGGTAACTCGGCACATCCGGCCACTAGCTTTGAGCTGTTTTCCAACAGGCAGTTCACAGGCTGGAACCGGCCCAGGTGACCCATTTCACAGACTGCCCTTAGCCCTGCATGGACGACCACTGGATTAAGGTTAGCCAAAAATTAAAAACCAAGGAGGTGAAAATACGTCCCTTTTCTCGAGTTCTCTAATCAAGGAATCCACGTGTCAGGATCAGACGTCTGTATTGCTGGAAAAGACTGTGGTGGGGGACGCCTGGGTGGCTCAGTTGGTTAAGCGGCTGCCTTCGGCTCAGGTCATGATCCCGGCGTCCTGGGATCGAGTCCCGCATCGGGCTCCTTGCTCGGCGGGGAGCCTGCTTCTCCCTCTGCCTCTGCCTGCCACTCTGTCTGCCTGTGCTCGCTCGCTCTCTCTCTAACACATAAATAAATTTAAAAAAAAAAAAAAAAAAAAGACTGTGGTGGGTCCTGAGAATGACTCATCATGTTACAAACGAGGGAACCAATTCTCAGGGAGGTGAAGAGGCCAAGCCAGGGTCCCAGGAGGAGGAGTTCCAGAGACCGAAGCTTCCCTGCACCCGTGCATGGCTGCGATGCCCCTGGACTCGGCTTGCCCTTGCGCTCCCTTTTCCTGACTCTGTGGCTGACGCTATCTCTTCTTCGCAATTAGCTTTTTACTGAGACGGAACCTACAGACCCTAAGGGGGTAGCTTAGTCACTAGGATCCAGATGGAGAAACAGAACAAAAGCAGCCCCCAGAAACCCCTCATGATTTCTCCTGGTCACTTCCTCTAGGGGAACCACTGGCTTGAGCTTTGTTTTACTTTTTATTCCAACTTCCTTAATATAATATGCTGGCCTGACTTTTTTTTTTTTAAATCACCATACAAAGAACCCATTTGATGTTGGTTTGCATTCAGAAAGGGGAATCTTTTGTATTTCAAGTAAAAAGGGTCCAACTTCCTGGTGGAATTATTCTCAGACCCACTAGTTCCTGAACCGGAGTTTCCTTCTGTCCCCCTAAACCTTTTGAAATCGTGGTTCTAAAACATGTTCCTTAATTGATTGCCACCTTGAACCTCTGTGTTCCAAGAAACACTGGGCATTTCTGAACCAGCTTCCTCCACCTGAAATTCCACACACGGGAAAACCCCTTTGTTCTCTGTGGGTGGTCTCCCCACAAAGTCAGCTACAGAAAGACAAGGGGCTTGGGGTCTTAGGGGGTAAGAGGCAGTGGGAGTGCATTTGGAAAAGCTCTGTGGTAGGGGAGAGCTTGGGAGATGGAGGGGACGGCCCATGGCCCTTTGTATACCAAGGCCTGTCTCATGGGCTCCCTGCAAAAGAGGGCAGTGCATCAAGGGTCGGCCTCAGCCCAGACTGAAAAGCGGACTGCTCTCTCCGTGGGATGGGGTACATGGGGAATGTCCCATCTGATACCCCATGTCACAAGCTCCACCTTGGGGACGGAAAGCGAGCCTGCTTCTCTCACGAGAGCGGGATGTTCTCTTCTCACTGATGTGACTTCAGTCTCCTGTGCTCCCGAGAGTCTAGGATTTTAGAGAACCAGCTTTCTCTGTGAGTACGGACGCAGTCATCACTCGCAGGAAGGTCGTTTTGACACTTGGCAGCTGTGTTGTGGGGAGGAATGTCTGCCCGTTTGCTTTTCACCTGCTTTGTCTGCATCCCTTATTGCAGCCTGACGGGTGGTGGGACCCGGGACCCGCTGGTCCCCCACCTCTGCCTCAAGCTGTGCACTTTCTTTCACTCAAAACAAGCAAATAAATAAGAAGATACTACTCACATTTCCTTCATGCCATGCGGGGTCGCCCTGGTGAGCAAAGGGACTCTGATCCCGTCCTCATAAGCTGCTCCGACACCTGCCCTCCCCGTCTGCACAGACTCAGGTCCTCACCAGCCACGCCATCCAACTCAGAAAGCCCTTTCCAGGGACAGGTTCCTGGGGATCCGGTGGGAAATGCAGGTTCCCTCTGCCAGCCTCTCCGGACTTGACCCTTTCCTCTCCTCAAGGCCCTGTCTTGCTTTCCAGCCTGTGTCCTGCCTGTGTCCACACCTTATTCCTTCCCCGTTAGAGCTTGACCCTGGCAGACAGCACCCATTCCCCTATAAAATCACCCATTCCTCCTGGAGACGTCCTTGTTTGAGAGAAGTCTGATGTGGAGCTGGGCAACTGTATCATTTTGAAGCTCGCCCTGAGGTGGTTTCCCTGGCCAAGTCCGGAAGCTGCGGCCCCGGAGCAGCCAGCGTGGTACCCGGTGTGGGGACATTCATGACTTCTGGAGGATTCACTGGAGTCCAGTGATAGACACAGCCACCATGGCTGAGGGCCACCCTTGGTCCCGTCTCCTCCTGCTGCCCCATCGACCCTCATCCCCAGCGACATGTCCTGTGAGAGGCCCATGCTCCCTCCCCACCCCCAAAAGTCACTCCACTTTACAGCCCTGGACCCCATCTGCCTGTCCGGCTCACCGCTGTGGCCCCTGCGTCACCAAATGAACATGTTAACACCCCCAGACTCGAAGCACAGCCTCGATCCCTCGAGAACATCAGAATCACCTGGGAAGTTCCCTGATACTGCAGATTCCCAGGCTCCCCGGCAGGACTCAGAGACCCCAGTACCACGGACTTGGGGCCCAGGAATCGGCATTCTAGCCTGCTTCCCAGGTGGGGCTGACGCAGGCCGCTGTGGGCACCCCGCCACCACGGGGCCTCCCCTCCCACCGCCCAGGCCCGAGGTCGGAGTGAAGGGCCGCCAGTCAGGGGTGGGCGCAGGGACAGGGCCTCTGCGCTGTCGGGGCTGCCTTTGTCGTGCGAGGCTAACTTGGAACTTAATTTGCGGACTCTGCGCTGACTTCTCATTCCCTCGGCTCTTATCTCTCCAAGGCCCTCTTCACGATGCCCAGACCTGCTCGGGCCTCGTTGCCAATGCTGCCTTCCCAGGTGTATGACGTGCCGGCCCGGAGCCGGGGCCCCCCAGCCCCGAAGGTGAGTGTCGGCCTGGCCCGGCTGTGGGGTTCCCCCAGGCAGGCAGATTGCTTTTCTGCGTTCGGGCAAGCTCCGCCCCACCTCCCCTCTCCCCTCACCTGCCTCCCCCGCCCCACCCCACCCATCCCACCCCGTGGCTGAGCGTCTCTTACCCACAGATACCAAGTTCCCAGGGGGCTCCTCCCTGGGGTGGGGGGGGGGCGGGCCGGTCATCTCCAGCCTCAGCCTTCTGAGATGTCCCACCTCCTGGCCTGGCTCTTGCTCCAGCTCAGGTGTGATCTGCTTCTGGCCTGTGAATGAGCACACTGGCTCCCTTTTCCAGGACACACGCTGGCAGGGCCCCAGCAGAACGAGGCGGCCTTGGGCACAAAAGTCTTAAATAAAGACACGTGCAGGACTCACCTCACCTCACCCCGGCCCTCTTGACCCTGTCTTTATTGAAAATGGTGACATTTTGTTCATCCTGAGTTTTTCACATTGTGATTTTTTTAATGTCGCATTCCATTATTATTTATCTTGATGACCAAGAATTTGGGGGACCCCCCCTCAACTGTTGTGGCCATGTTCTTCACCCTGATCCCTGCCCAGGAACAGGCCATCCCCAGCACAGCCATCGGATTCTCACCCTAACCTTTGCCCAAGCCGGAGGTAGCCCCTGTGCACATCAACCCCACGCCCAGGTGGCACAATTCTTCACTGAAGGTCCCGATGGTGCCTTTTCCACTCTGCTCCAGGGGAACGAAATGCATCCCACCCTTCCCCAGTGAGGAGGAATCAGTGGGAGACTTACAGGTCAGCTTTCTCCAAAGAACACCCCTCTCCAGAGTCCAGCTCTTTCTTTCTTTTTTTTCTTAAGATTTTATTTATTTATTTGTCAGAGAGACAGAGAAAGAGCACAAGCAGGGGAAGCAGCAGGCAGAGGGAGAGGCAGGCTCCCCACTGAGCAAGGAGACTGACATGGGACTTGATCCCAGGACCCTGAGATCATGACCTGAGCCAAAGGCAGACGCTTAACCGACAGAGTCACCCAGGCGTCCCGAGAAGGCGTCTTTTTAAAGCATAAAGTCCACATTGTTGAAAACAGAACTACATAAACTTCCACCATGCAAACATCATGACCAAAAGCCCCAAATTCCTTGGTGATTTCTGTTTTCATTTGGAAACAAAACAAAACAAAAACAAAAACAAAAACACCCAAAAAACAAAACAAAACCAAAAACAAAAACACCCAAAAAACAAAACAAAACAAAAACAAAAACAAAAACACCCAAAAAACAAAACAAAACCAAAAAAAACACTGGTATGGGCAGAGTTTGTGATGTGCATCCATCAGGAAGGAAAAATCCAAGTTATCCTTTTCTGTCTTTCCCCAGGAGCCAGAGAAGAGGCAGTTATATGATATACCCCCCAGCCCCCAGAAGGCAGGACTTGGTCCCTCGGCCAGGCAACCGAGTGTGAGTATGACAAGGCACAGAGATTTGATGCTGGGAAAATGGGAGCATCCTCTGGGATGTGTTATTAGCCTGGTCAAATTGGGAAGGCAAATTCCTCATTGTAGAGCTGATTTCATTTGAAACCCCTCATGGCAGCGGCGTTCAGGAACAAGGTGAGCAATGTGGGTTGGACAAGTCCTCTACTTTCTCTGTGCCTCAGTTTCTCATGAGGGACTAATTGCGAGCATTGAGATAATCCCTGCAGATGGCCCAGTACAGGCGTAGAGCTTGGCACGGAGCAGAAGCCCAGTAGATCTTAGGTAAATGCCTCCTCCTCTCCTTCTCCTTCTCCCTGTCCTCCTCTTGACTGGTTGGTCTCTGAACCTCCACTTCCTGCTGACAAAGAGCAAGACTCTGTAGAGGGTCACATGTAGTTGTTATTGCTGAGTTTTTTAAAAGTTTGACTCTGACTCCAAAATGTCCTAGTAATAGTATATTCATCCTGACAAATAATTATACCTTAACCAATCAATGACTTCCTCCCCCCCTTCTTCTTCTTCATCTCAGAGATATGTTTGTTAAGGTAGATTTTTATTTGTTTATAGGGGACATGCCTTAATTTGAAAATCTGGAATCCACAGGTTTTTTTTTTTTAAGATTTCATTTATTTATTTGACAGAGAGAGATCACAAGTAGGCAGAGAAGCAGGCAGAGAGAGAGGGGGAAGCAGGCTCCCTGCTGAGCAGAGAGCCCGATGCGGGGCTCGATCCCAGGACCCTGAGATCATGACCTGAGCCGAAGGCAGCGGCTTAACCCACTGAGCCACCCAGGCGCCCTTGGAATCCACGTTTATCGTTGAATTGTCACACATCTACAATACATATACCTACTCCCAAGTGTTCCGGGGGGAGGCCTTACAAAAGAGAAGTCATCTCTGCAGTATCGTGAGGAATGCAGAGGACGTTGTTAGAGGGAAAGGAAAGGGTCGGGCGGCCATGTAGAACAGAAGGACTAGTCTGAGCAAAATGAACCATAGTGGGCTAAGGGAGCACTGTGAGTTCAGGGGAAGTGAACCGCCAGGGTGACTGGCCCCCTAAGGAGGCTGGTGCCTGCCATGATGGGGAGGCTTCAAGGCGGGTACAACCAGGTAATGAAGGGCCTTGAGTGATCATGACAATGGCGAGCCACTGAAGGTGCTCGAGGAGGGGAGTGACCGTCAGGTTTCTAAGAAGCACAGTACCCAGCACTTGGTAGGCCCTCAGTGTGATGTGCGCTTGTCACATGACTTGCTCAAATCCTCTTTTTACTGCTTCTGACCTGGGCATTTTTGTGTGGTTCTTCACAGGGACAAAGTGCTCCCCTGACGTCATCGATCGCCGTGAGGCGAGGTGGCTACAACACGTTACCAAGCCCCCAGAAATCAGAATGGATTTATGACTCGCCAGTGTCTCCAGAAAAAGCCGAGGGCAGAAATGCATCTCTGAGCAGCTTTGTGGAAGAGTCAGAGCCTCACCGTCCCCCGGGGCATATGTCCAGCTTCCAGAGTCTGAACAGCAGAGCAAGGTCCCACTATCCGCACCTGCATAAAAACGTGCCCATGCAGAAAAAACTCAGCCTCCCCGAAATTCCTTCCTACAATGCCCTGGCACCCAGGGACACATGTCCCTTGGACGAGGGTGCTGGCTACAAGGTGCCTTCCAGCTTTCGGATCCCCCGGGTGGAACAGCAGAACACGAAGCCGAACATTTACGACATCCCGAGAGCGACGCCGAGCGACCCTCAGGCGGTGAACGGGCCGGGGAGAGTCTGCGGGGCTCCGGACACCGCCGCGGACGCGGACGGCCGCGCCGCCTGGCTCTCGGGCCGGGCCCCCTCGCTGTCTCCGGACCCGGACCGGCTCTCCGTTTCCAGCTCGGACAGCAGAGCCAGCGTGGTCTCTTCGTGCACCTCCGCGTCCACGGACTCCTCGTCCGACTCCTGCTTGGAGGACTCCGGAAAGGAGCTCCCCTTGGACCCGGACTTGGCCAGAGAGACCGTCGTGGCTCTGCAGCACGAGGTGGCCGGCTCTGTCGCCAGCCTGACGCTCTTTGTCAGCAGGAAGTGGAGGTTCCGAGACTACCTGGAGGCCAACCTCAGCGCCATCCGCAGCGCCGCCGACCGCGTGGAAGAATCCTTGAGGGCGTTCCTGGATTTTGCCCGCGGGGTCCGCGGGACAGCCTGTAACCTCAGCGACACGAACCTTCAGGCCCGGATCAGGGACCAGCTACAGACCATCTCCGACGCCTACCAGATCCTGCTTGGGACAAAGGAAAGCCTGGACAGCTGCAAGTGGTCCTTGGAAGTCCTTGTGACGGACAAAGTCCAAAACAGCCCAGATGACCTCGAGCGATTTGTCATGGTGGCGCGGATGGTTCCAGAAGACATCAAGAGGTTTGCCTCCATTGTCATTGCCAATGGGAGGCTCCTTTTCAAACAGAACTGTGAAAAGGAAGATGCCTTGCAAATGACCCCCAACGGACAACCGAAACTTGCAAAATGCATCCAGCCTCCCCAAAGGGAAATTGAACCGCACAAAAGAAGTACTCCTTTTAATAAACGAAAGGAAAATGAACACTCCCCTGAGTTACTAAAGAAAAATGGGACAATTATGTGTGAACCGGTGAGTTCAGGGTGGTATAATCTAAGGAAGCTTTCAAATCTTACCTGGAGTGGTCGCCCATCAGTTAGATGATAAGAAGCTTTCACTAACTGTTAGATAGTTCAGTAATTGGATATTGAAAGATACTCATCTTTCAATAATTTTTGAGAGACATTGGTTCCATTTTTTAAAAAAACAAAATTCATGAAAGTAATGTTCTAAATGAAATCTTATTACGAAGTAAGATTAAGGGGTGGACTGGGTGGCTCAGTGGGTTAAAGCCTCCGCCTTCGGCTCAGGTCATGATCCCGGGGCCCTGGGATCGAGCCCCACATCGGGCTCTCTGCTCCGCAGGGAGTCTGCTTCCCCCTCTCTCTCTGCCTGCCTCTCTGCCTACTTATGATCTCTCTGTCTGTCAAATAAATAAATAAAATCTTTAAAAAAAAAAAAAGAAGTAAGATTAAACACTTTAATATTAAGGCACGTAGGATGTCTTCTGGAAAGCCCCATGGGGTTTATCCCTAATACTAGGGTTAGGAAGGACTTTGAAAACCTTTTGAAATCTGTTCCTTGAGCCCCTTTTTTTAATCTCACCACCCAGTTTCTTTGCATTTTTGAAAGCTGTTGATTTAGTCATTGTTTTTGTGTTTCTTAGAAACAGAAGAGGAAGTGTAAACACCCTTCCAACTGCCTATGGTTTTAGCAGCCTCCAGAGTGCAGCTACTGTTAGAAATTCTTTGCTGCATGAGTTTGGACTCTGTAGAAGGAGAACCTCTCATTCAAGGATTGCAAGAGCCAAGAGGCACGGCACATAACCTGGGATAACGTGACTTGGCCCTTTTAGCCCCAGTCTTGCATAGTATTTTGTTAAAATGCCTGCTGGTTAATATTACAGCTTTCACACATTCTAGAGAAGCTAGAAATTTGGGTATTTCTCATTCCCTAATTTAAAAAATATAGACATAGATATAAAGAGGTATAATATACATAAATATAAATACAAATATAAATGTATATATAATTTTTTTAAAACTCCTATGTCCTTGTATCAAGCTGTGTTGGTAGGCAAAATTCAGTCCTTGGTCTTGCAAAGTCTCCTTTGTTGAAAAAAGGCATCAGCCCTCTGAAACTAATATACTAATATACTACATGCTAATTAATTGAATTTAATTTAAAAGGCATCTGGAGGCAGAACCACAGACAAAAATATAAAGAAAAATGTTCAGGTTTTAAAATGGACTTAAATACTTCTGTACAGGGGCGCCTGGGTACCTTCAGCTCGGGTCATGGTCCCAGGGTCCTGGGATGGAGCCCCTCGTCAGGCTCTCTGCTCAGCAGGGAGCCTGCTTCCTCCTCTCTCTCTCTGCCTCTCTGCCTACTTGTGATCACTATCTGTCAAATAAATAAAATCTTTGAGAAAAAAATACTTCTGTACAGTGTAAAAACCACTCACATTGGTAATTGGAAGGGATTTCATTTTTCAGAAGTTGTCTAACCTAGAAGAGACAGAAAAACCCATCTCGGAAGGAAGGTTGGATGAAAACAAAAACTTGGAAGGACAGGTAAGTGATAGTGCTCTGTCTCCCAGACTTCTGACTCACACGCTTTATCCCTCAAGATGCCTCCTACTATGAACAACTTGGCATGCTAGTCATTACCCCCTTGGGAGTAGCTGTTTTTGTGACAGTTTTTCCTATTTGCGGTAGAAAGAGCCCTGAACAAGTCCAGTGAACCCCAGGACATGGAGCACGAGTCTTGAACCATTAGTGACATATTCTCGGCTGTCTGCAGGTTTATCACGGGTGAGACTGACCTCACCTTTGGCAGCTCGGACTCACACTCCCTTTGACATCCTCTTTTAATGCTTCTGATTACAGTAGAAAAGATATTTTGGTTTGGAGCTTGTGTGTCATCAACACCTTTCTTTCTTTCTTTCTTTCTTTCTTTCTTTTTTTAAGTTAAAGATGTTATCATTGTGCTTATTTTTATTGGTTACCTTCTACTGGTGGCAAATGACATTGATTTTCCAGTTACCAATTTGAAGCATTTCCATTAAATGAATATAAGTAAAACCAGTAAATTCCTTTAAAGACAAAGATGAAGCAAGTCAGGTTAAAAGGGAGACAAAAAGGGTATAACTTGTGAAAGTTGTCTGAGTACCTGAAACCTGGGATCAGTGAACCAGATCAACTCCCTGGCTGGGGTGGCTAGGGTGGAGGAGATGAGGGTGGATATCTCATGACATGGACAAAGTCATTCATTTTCTCGGGGGCAAACTGGGACGAGAACCCCAGGCTGGAAGTCCTAGGTCAGGGAGCCAGCATGATCAGATCCTGGGGAGGGCTCTCTCTGTCTTCTCCTGTCCTCTCATGCAGAGAGCAGAGAAGGGAAGTGACCTCTGACAAGGGCACTAATCCCACCACGAGGCCCCACCCAAATGGTCTCATCCAATCCCAGGTACCTTCCACAGGCTCATCTCCTACTACCTTTATGTTATGGGGTAGAGTTTCAACAAAGGGGTGAGGCACAAAAAAAATCAGACCCTCACACTGTCGGTGCTTCCAGGCTATGAACTTTGAGATGGAAGGTGGATGAGAGAGAGCAGTTTAACGAAAAGACTTAGCTGGCTCAACTTACAGCTCTGGCTCTTCATTTTGCTAAATGAATGACCATGGGCAGGCCCCCTCACTTCGGAGAGCTCCAGTCTCCCCACCTGTCCTAACAAAGGGTCTTTGGATGGTTAGCTGGAGGGTCTGCCCATAAATTAGATGCTGAGAACCTTTCAACAGTGCCTAGGCTTTGGGAAGACACTGTTTCCACATTTTGGAAAATACAACTCATGGAAGTAAAAGTCTAGATGAAATCTTATTAGAAATTTGGAGAAATATCATAACATTAAGGGAGCTAGGTCAACATACTTGGATTTCTTCTACAAATTTTGGGGGCTCAGGTTTACTGAGCCCTTAGAAAAGATTTTCCTTAAATCCTTTAAAATCTGTTCTTCGAGTAAATTTTAAAATCTTACCATCAGGGACACCTGGGTGGCTCAGTTGGTTAAGCGGCTGCCTTCGGCTCAGGTCATGATCCCAGCGTCCTGGGATCGAGTCCCACATCGGGCTCCTTGCTCGGCAGGGAGCCTGCTTCTCCCTCTGCCTCTGCCTGCCACTCTGCCTGTGCTCGCTCGTTCTCTCTCCCTCTGTCTCTGACAAATAAATAAATTTAAAAAAATAAATAAAATCTCACCATCAAGTTTTCTTTTATTTTTTTAAAGTCATAGATTTAGACATTGTCTAATGTTTTGTCTAATGGAATGGGCTGCTAATGGCTTGTTGGGAGTACTGAATAAGATTTTATATACTTAACATGTGAAATTATATAGACAACACAATATGTAAGATTGTATATATAAATACTATAATTCATATGTTAAAAGTGCTTTGAAAAGATTAATTTGTTAGGCAGATGGTGCACTGCAGAGCTTCCCAAACAAAACTGTGTTTTTTCTTATAAAAAGTCTAGAAAATTGAGCAAATGAGGAAACGGGAGACAACCACAGCCTGGTGATCAAATCTGTCTCTTACCAATGGTTTTCTTCCCTTTTCCAGAATCCTAGCTCCCTCATCCTGCAGCCTTTGAGTCAGCAGAACCCTGAGAAGAGATTCCAACTTTCTGAACACTGTCGGCTCTATTTTGGGGCGCTCTTCAAAGCCATCAGTGTATTTAACCACAGCCTCAGCAACAGCCAGCCCCCCGAGATCTTCATCACGCAGAGCAAGCTGGTCATCATGGTGGGACAGAAGCTGGTGGACACGCTGTGCAAGGAGACCCAGGAGAGGGATGTGCGCAACGAGATTCTATGCGGCAGCAGTCATCTGTGCAGCCTGCTCAAGAACCTCGCGCTGGCCACCAAGCACGCCGTGCTCAAGTTCCCCAGCCCCGCAGCCCTGGGGCACCTCCAGGCCGAGGCCCAGAAGCTGGAGCAACACACTCGGCAATTCAGAGGGACGTTAGAATGAGCCTCCTTCCCCCTCTTTCTCCTTGTTAACCTCTTAGCCTCAGCTTTCCCAGCCCGACATGTGCAACTCTGTCATACAGGCAAAGCCAACCTGGGGATGCACCAGTGAGTACAAGCTGGTATTATTGAGTGGCTAAACAACCCCAGGACATTGACTTAGCCCGGAGAAGTCCAGGTATTAAGTAAGAACTTTGTGGAGTTTTTAGCATAGCCTGTGGGGTCAGTGTACGCAGGGATGTTGTAGAAACCAATTTTATATTGGTCAAATGTATGCCTGCCTTAAAATCACTCATTCAGTACTTATTTATTGGGCATCTACTTATGTCAGATTCTAGGTGCTGGGCATATAGCCATGAATCAGAGACCTTGCCCTCAGGGAGCTTACAGTCTAGTGGGGAGATAGATGATAAGTGATGAAGAATTACATGCACAATTTGTCAGGTGTTAGCGAGACGGTAAAGGAGGAGAGACTTATTCTCAAATGATGAATTTCTGTTGCATCCGTTAGCAAATGTGGTAAGTTTTTCATCTTGAATTAAGTCTGTAAGATTTGGTACAAATGATGTACCTGCATCTTATACAACATATATATATGCTATTTTACCTTAACTGAGTTAAAGATACACCTTATATTTACAACATAACGTGTTCTGTTGGGTTCCTTATTAATTTATTTTGTATATAGTAGTCTATGTTGATAAATTCAGCATGTTTACTCAGAAAAGGCTTGTATTACAACAGTCGCCGATCTGTTACCATTTATAATGTTATGTAAATATAATCATGAACTGAAACGTTCTTTGTAGCAATCCTCTCTTTGGAAAAGTTGGTGATCCATGTCACTCAGGTTCTGATATCAAAGCGAAGCCACCCATGTTTACTTTTCTTATTCAAATATTTCTCCCCAAAGTGTGCAAGGAGATGCCGTAGAGGCCAGGTGCTCATGGACGAGGCTAGTGCAGCAAAAACAAAGCCAGCACTCGTGGTGGGGCAAGGGAAGGTGTGGTGTGGACAGGATACCCATTGCTGGGCACAGATCTGAAAGCGGTGCAGAGCTCCCCTCAAGTCAAACCACCTGCTCTTCCTCTCCTTGTGGCTGGGTCTTCAGCTCACGTTGCTATGGTGACACTATCTCTACTTTGCTCCAAGTAAAGAAAGGTCCATGTCTCCTATATACGTCTCAGCCACTAAACACCTTTGTAGCCTGGAACCAGCATCCTCAGGCTGGAAGTCATCTGAAATGTCACCAGCCTGCCTGCTACTCTGCACTTCGCAGGCACTTTTAGTGGTTGACTGGTAGAAAGCTGGTTGTTTCCACCAAGTTTCTCCTAGGGTCTCTAAAGAAGGATCGCATCTTTGCGAAGCTTGCTGGGTTCTCTACACTGGAACAGAGATGCCGCATTCTTTGAACAGCTGTGATCTGTATCGGCAAGAACTCCTCTTGCAAGTGATCAAAAACCATATCCAACCTTTCTTAAGCAATAAAGGAAAGTTATTGACTCAAGTGTCTTAAAATAACCCAGGGACAGACGGGCTTCAAGGACAGCTGGTGTGGGTGCCCAGTTTCTCAGTCCCACTTTCTCTGTGTTAACTCTCATGATTGCAAGGTGGCTGTCCCAGGTTATGTCTTTGGTTTGTGGCCGGAAGAGAAGAAAGAGGCTTGATTCTGCTTGGACTAACTTAGAGCAGGTGCCTGCCCCTGAAATCCCCAGGACAGGGAGAGAATGTAGTACTCAGGTTGACCTAGACTTGGGATTCACCCCTCCCCATGTGCACATGCATGTACACACACACACACACACACGCACACACACACTCCCATGTGTCCTGAGAGAGGGAAAGAATAGCCCTGCCAAGAGCTATGACATGTCTGGGATCCCCCTGCTTTAAATTAGCAAGTTAGCCTGCCACTTTCATGGATGTTGCAAGAAGACATAAGATTCTGGGGTCAACAACTGTCTGGGGTCCCCAAGACCATGGCTGGTCCAGTGATTCACAAGGAGGAACCCCAAGACTCAGCATTGTGTTCCTACTCATGACTCTGATCTAGTATAGCGAAAAGAGACAGCAGAGGGAAAAGTTTGGTACAAAGGAAACCAGGCTGAAGTGGCCAAGAATCCTCTCTCTGCGGTCACAGGGCACTTTTAATTTCCTCAGCAACAAATTGTGACTTCACCCGTGAGATGTTGCCAGCCAGGGAAGGTCACAAGAGCCTCACCTCCGGGGACTCCATGGGGCTGATCATGTCGGCAGTCTCTACATGGTACATTCCCGAATTCCAGACTCTCCAAAGGCAAGCAGGTGTCCAGTACGAACCACATTGTGTGTACAAACAGTTTTGGCACATGGACCCATTCTCAACTCCAGGGATGGTGAGAACCCTCCCCAAATCCAAGTTTTTACAAACAACCAAAGGCCATCCTGGCAAGCCAGCCTTTCTAAGAATATTATTTTGGCTTGCTATGTCAACTCTTCCACCCAGAGACACGGGATTTTCCTTACAGCCTTGCAAGCAGCTTGGGCTTATACCATTTCCACCTCACCCCAAGTCCCAGGGCAGAGCAAAGGAGGGCACGGGTGATGCCACGCGCACGTTGAGTTTGTGCCACAGCCGAAGAACTTAGCGCAGGCAGCCCGTCTTTCCTAGCAGCCTCTGTGCAAACCTGATCAAGACTTGCCTTAGAGGCAGACAGGATCTTTACGATACTGGACAGCAAGCAACCCTGCCTTTGTGCTCTGGAGAGAGCCACGATCTCTGTCTTCTAAGGCTGTTTGCTAAAAATCACCTTGAAGGGGTAATTCAGAACAAAATTTCATCAATGCCTGTGCTGGAAGGATATGCAGGAGCAGGGGCGGAGCAGGGAGGCACTCACTAGTACCTGTATTCCAGAGCAAGATGATTTTTGCACCATAGTAATAACAACAGCACGTATTTATTAAGTGACTACTACATTCCACATCCTGTTTTAATGCTTTAGCTGTTTTAACTCTTTTGGTCCCTCATAGTGAGAGGCTCTAACAGGTAATCAAGAGATCCCCGTTGCTTTCAGAATACTATCGATGTATGTATGCAGATAGGAAGATCAATATATATGGAGACATATTTGTCTACATAACATTTTGGGGGGGGGAGTCTCTGCGTGTATTTTGAGACGAGTTCAAACCAAGGGCCCTTGTTGACAAAATACAAAACCATTGGGTTGAAAATAATGAAAACTGCTGCTCTTAGCTAAATGTGTTTCCTTCCCTTTTTTTTTTTTTTGAGGGAGGGTATTTATGAGATGAGTTTCCTCTAATTCGATAGGATAATTGTTTCTGAAAAACACTGAAAAGTAATATCACAGTTTGTAACTTTTAGCAATGTTTTGCTAAGTAGTTTTCTTTTATGCCCAGAATTCTGTGCCGCTTCCTCTCAAAGTAGGAAGAGGAAATGGTGAGTGGTGTGGTGGTGATAGCGACTTGACCTCAATTAAGCTGAATTTCATCAGGAGGATGGAAGTGGTGAGGGGCCTCGTTGAGAGATCTTCCGTGTGACAAGCACTGGGGAGCCGTGTTTCTGGTTTGGGGGCAACTATCCTTTTTTTTTTTTAATAAAACATCTCTTTAAAATTTCATATTCTCCCCAAGGATCCACCCAGGTCTCCAAATCTGTCCATTTACAAAGGTTGCCCATTTGTGTAGGTGGTTTGCTAATGCCCTTTTCCTTTCTTTTATTCATTGAACAACCATTTATTACGCATCTCCTATCCACCAGGCCTCTACTGATCATTAGAGCTGCTACAGGGCACAAATCAAAGCTTCTGCACCTTCCAGCCTTCATTCCAGCTGAGGGGGATGGGAAACCAGGGCCAGGGAGAGGTGGGGTGAGTGAGGCACTCTCCTTGAATGCAAAATATAAGGAGGCGACCAAAACCTTCGTAATCAAGATACATTGTATTTTGAAGCAATGTTTTAAAAAATCACAACCAGTGCAAAGAAGTCCATGTTGAACAAGATACCAAAATTTAGATTTATAACATGAGGTCAGTGGCATAAGTGCAATGAAGAAATTAAATCAAGGTGGTGGTAGTGGATGGAGGAATGGTGGGTGCTCTTTTACTGGGAGAGGTCAGTGAAGAAGTTCTACGGAGACACCCCCCACCCCTCCTGCCAGGAGCAGACGCTGATTCACTCAAGGGAGGCAATCTGGAAAACAGTGGGAAAAGAGTGTTCCTGGAGAAGGAACAGCAAGACAAGTACCCAGAAGTGGAAATGAACCTGGAGCTCTCAAGGGAGAGAAGGGGCCAATGTAGCTGGAACCAAGAGAGGAAAGAGAACATGGGTGATATCAGCTGGGATGGGTAGCCAAAGGCCAGTTCATGAAAGGCCTGTGTGTTCCTAAAATACGTTTAATGTTCCCCTAAAACTGAAAATCAAAAATAATTGGTTTTGGTCTTGAATTATGTCAGGATGAATTACTTCTAGCTTTCCACTTATTTGGCTTTAACCCTCTTTGGGACATCCCCAGAAATGTAACCGTACATGATGGTTGTGATACTCTCGAAGAATCCTAACACACAGCCTTTTGTCATTTTTTCATACTAACTCTTAAGATGAGTCACTCTGGGACGCCTGGGTGGCTCAGTTGGTTGGGCGGCTGCCTTCGGCTCAGGTCATGATCCCAGCGTCCTGGGATCGAGTCCCACATCGGGCTCCTTGCTCGGCGGGGAGCCTGCTTCTCCCTCTGCCTCTGCCTGCCACTCTGTCTGCCTGTGCTCCCTCTCTCACTCGCGCTCTCTCTCTCTCTCTGACAAATAAATAAATAAATGAATAAAATCTTAAAAAAAAAAAAAAAAAAAGATGAGTCACTCTGCCTGCCTGCCTTGTCCAGACAGAATTGTAAACTCCAGCTATGGGAGAGCACATGGGCTGCACTCACCGGAAACAAACCCTCAAGGTTCAGGAGGCTGAAACATTTGGGAAAGATTGTAACAGGCAGTAGGAGCGCTTAAAGTACTTATTCTTAGCCTGAGCCTCAGCAGGGGAAGCATGAAATACATAGATGTGTGAACTGTAGCAAAATTTTCTATGCACCACTGGATATTTTTCTGGAGAGTAAGTCCAAAGTTTTCATCAAATTCTCTATCAGGTCCAATGACACCAAAGAGGTTAAGAAATACTGGTTTTTGCCAGAGGATGATGGTTTTCTCTTTCCTGGTTTTATTCCTCTCCTGTCCTTTAAATCCACAGTTCGACTGGGGCGAAGTCGTCACCAAAGATCCTCGCAAGAGAATGTCCTACATCATCAGTTCATTCCGCAAAAACGGCGGAAAGCAACAGCAGCGAGTGACACGAGTGTGGCTACTGTGCCTGAAACAAAACAGCTCAAGTCACGGAGCTGCCACTCGGCCAGCTCGCAACACAAATTAGTTGCTGTTGATGTTATTAACTCTACAAAACTTAAGCTGTGTATTGTCTGCAGCACAGAGTAGCCTAAAAACCAATACTCTAAATGAGGACACCAAGGAGGAAGAGGAAAAAAAAAATCCAGCTGCCCGAGCTTCAGCATCCACCCAGCTGGCCCTGCAGGGCGCCACAAAAGCTTTTGGGGAGAAGCTAAGGAACATGGCATAGTCACAAGGGCCTCATCTGAGAACACCTCCCAACCTGCACTCCTTTTACTCAACTGCTGTGTGCCCCTGACTCAAGATTGTACGCCTCAGTCTCAGGTTTGTCGTTTGGGAAATGGAAGGCGTTATATCCTCTATGTCCTAAATTACAAAGACAGAGGAAACAGTGCCTCCCAATCCCCCAGTGGAGTCATGGTTTAATAAAGAGTGGTTATTTTTATTTTAATTTCTCCAAATGAACTTGGTGAGGGGAAGATTAAGTCGCCAGAAAAGAGCACTGGTTTGAGAGTCTGTCTAAAGATCTTTGCATTTGTGCTATTCTGTAACCTGATTTTCTGTCCTTCGGGGACAGAGGGGAGAAAACTAATCTTGTAACCCAGTCCTAGCTCTCCCTCTTACTAGCTGTGGGACCTTGGGTAAGTCCCTTGATCATTCCTGGCTTCTATTTCCTTACCTGTAAATGGATTCTCATAGCACTTACACCAGATTTAGGGGCTGCCCAAACTGGACTTGTCACCCTCCCTGAATGTGTCTGTACTTCCTTTTGGTTTACCGAGGAAATGAATATTAAGTGTGCCAAAGGTTCCACTCACTGAGGACACAATGGGGACTAAAGCGTAGTCCCTACCCTCACAGAGTTTACAATTCCTGTGACCGGCATAAAAATAAATCATAAGACAATGAGAGACGAACTGATTAAAGGGTTTACATCGTTTTAATTCTCATTCATTGCAGTAACAGATAACCCAATGTTACAATCCGTGAAGTTTTTATATCCACATATTTTCTGCTCCCAACTGGGGAATATCTTCAGATTTTTTCTTTTTTTTATGTCTCCCTTTGGTCAGCAAGGTGACATCCAATTATGTAGGTCCACCTTGCTGGCCGTGGTTAGACTTTCCCCGAATATTCCCAATAATCGAGGAGCCACTGGAAAGAGAGTCAAGAGGACAGACGCAGACAGTCGTGGATTTTAGCAGGGGTTTTGCAAGGGATCTGTGTTCTCGTTAGGACGCAGCACAGCCGGTCCCCGGGGAAGGGCAGGTAAACATCAGCGCGGCTTTTGCACCGGCCTCTCTTCACCGTACCTGGTTATGAGTAAATAAATGCAGGAGGCTGTACAGACTCTTCGCAACTTTCCCCCCCGACCGTGTGCACGGCCTGTCAGAGCTCCGGGCCTCAGAGGATCGTACTTCCCCAGAGTCTCCTTCAACTCCACGTCGCAGGACGTGCTGCGAGGGCGCCAGTCACCGCGGTGCTCCGTGCGGAGTTCTCGTTTAACCCCCGGGCGCCGTTCACCGGCGTCGAAGTTGCACTAGCGGAAGGCAGACCCTTCCGTCGCGGCGCTCCCGCCCCAGGACGCGCCAGACCCCCGGTCAGACGAGCCAGGGTGGGGCGGGGCGTGAGGAAGGGGGGTGCTCCCGAGTCACCCCTGCCCCCCGAAGCGCGGCGAGCGATCGCCCCAGGGTGCAGCAGAAACCCCGCACCCACCGGAAGGAGGAAGGAATGGGCGGGGCGGGGGGATGGGGACGCTCCGCCCGCCCGCGAGCCGGCAGGGACCCGCTGGCGTTCAGGCAGCCCTAGCCGCCGAGCCTCGTCCACCGCCTAGCGACGCTCTCCATGGCAACCGGGGCTTGGCAACGGATCCGCCCCGCTGCGGCGCGGAGGGCGTGTTGCGTCATCCCAGCGCGCCGGAAGTGATGCAGCGGTCGCCAGGGACCCCCCCCGGAAGTGGTCGCTGCGGAGTGTAGCTGCTGACTCTGACTCCTGGTTTGCGATGGGTTGCGACGGAGGAACAATCCCCAAAAGACACGAGCTGGTGAAGGGGCCGAAGAAGGTTGAGAAGGTCAGAGACGTGGGTCCTGTGGGGACCGGCGGTAGTGGGATCCCCAGGGAGTGGGGGTGGGGGCGGGGAGCTATTGGAGTTCCTGACGCCGCCGTGCTCATTTATCTCACTTGGAGAATTCCGAACTAACAGCAGTATTAGGATCAGACTCTTACTGAGGGCTTG
The DNA here is from genome assembly GCA_004024625.1 of Mellivora capensis. NCBI lineage: Eukaryota > Metazoa > Chordata > Mammalia > Carnivora > Mustelidae > Mellivora > Mellivora capensis. The sequence continues at coordinate 87,709 of PISX010004441.1, forward strand.
CTGTTGCCATTCGCCTGGCAGCGTGCTTAGTATGGGGTAGCTCGTACAGTTCTCACAACAACCCTGTGGGCACGTATCGTCATGATCCTCGCTTTTCAGACATTGAAATTGAGGGCCAAGGGGACAAAATTGCAACGCTAGTAAGCGGCAGGGCCAGGATTTAAAGCTTAGCTGCGCCGTCAGTTACAGTGATACAAATGGCCGCTGTTCATTGAGCTTTGTACACCCGTAACTTCACTTTCTCCGGGAATTCGTCCCAAAGGTTCTTTTATCCACATGTGATCAGGTCCTTCTCTTATCTTACCACCCTGCACACTGCCTTCATGGCTGATTAGTGTGAGTCACAGATAAAAATAAGCTCCCTGTGGCACAGTCTTGCCTTTCTCCTGTACAGCTAGCACAGTTCCTGGCCCAGTAAACACGGTGATTAAATGAATGAGTGGATAGTTCTTTTTTTTTTTTAAATATTTATTTATTTATTTATTTGACTGGCAGAGATCACAAGTAGGCAGAGAGGCAGGCAGAGGGCGGCAGGGAAGCAGGCTCCCCGCTGAGCAGAGAGCCCGATGTGGGGCTTGATCCCAGGAACATGAAATCATGACCTGAGCCAAAGACAGAGGCTTAACCCACTGAGCCACCCAGGCACCCCATGAGTGGATAATTCTTAATTCTCACAGGTAACTGAGAAAAATTGTATATAGTAATTTTCATGCTACTAACAGGGAAATTGAGTTAGTAACATGACCCAAATCACACAACTGATAGGTAATGAAGCCAGGACTTCCAACCATTTGTTCAGGAATTCAAAGTTAGCATTGATAATTATTTTACTTTTTTAAGCCTTTATTTTTAAAATAATCTCTATGCCCATCGTGGGGTTTGAACCCATGACCTCAAGATCAAGAGTCAAGTGGTCTACCAGTTAAGGCAGGTGCCCCGCATTAGTAATTACTTTTTCACCCTAAGATTTTATTTATTTATTTAACAGAGAGAGAGAGAGAAGGCACAAGCAGAGGAGCAGGAGGGAGAGGGAGAGGGAGAAGCAGAATCCCCACTGAGCAAGCAGCCCAATATGTGGCTCCATCCCAAGATCCTGGGATCATGACCCGAGCCGAAGGCAGGACTGAGCTACTCGGGCGCCCCAGTATTTACTTTTTACTAACAGAGGGCATGTAAAGTAGCTAACAGAGTGTGGCACACGTGGATGCTGTACATATTCTCCAGCAGCTAGAAAATCTTTATAAAAGGTGAATCTCCTATATCGCTACTATATTTCAAATCCTCCAGCAGCTTTTGGTCATATTCAGAACAAAATCATACAAGGTCCTGTGTGATCGGATGCCTTGCCTCTCCACCTCAGCTTCTACCCTCTCCAGGTCTTTGTTTCAGCCATACAGGCCTCTGTTTCTCAGCCTGGAGTGTAAGTTCCATAACCTGATAATGCTCTTCACTGAGATGTTCACATCATTTGTTTCTTTACGTCATTCAGTTCTTTCCTCAGATGTCATCTCAGTTCGCTGTTGCCAACATACATCTCGCTTCCATCGCTGTCTCTCCTCTTGCTGCTTTATAGTGCTTATCACTGTTCTCGTTTGTGTATTGTGTCTCGGACATGAATGGAGACTTTGTGTCTTACCTTTGTCCACACAGTAGACACCTGGTAAATGTGTTGAATTTGAGAACGAATGGACTCGCAAGAGGATGGAGTGTGTCCTCTCATCACACCTACAGACGCATAGACCAATGGCAGGTCGTTAGGATTCATGAGAGCTTTTGCCAAAAAAGTATTCAGCTAGTTTTGTTAACTTGTGGCCAGGGATGAAGAGGAGGAGCTTAATGCGAAGCTTGGCAAGGTGTCAGAAGGGGATAGGAAAGAAGAAAGCGTGATCTGAGACCACCAAAGCCCTCAGGCAGGATGGATTTTTGTTATCCTTCCTTATTCTACGAATACTTTATTTAATGCTTATCACAGACACCATTCTAGGCCCTGGGGACACAGCAGCGAACAGAGTTCAGCCTTTGCATTGCTTACATTTCATATAGATATATAATTAATATTTTTGACCACTCATATGGTATGTTTGGTCTGGCCAAACCATTGCTGAAATTTAAGACCTTGCCCTGAAAAGAAGAGAGACCCTGTTTTTATTTTTTTTAAGATTTTATTTATTTATTTGACAGACAGAGCTCACAAGTAGGCAGAGAGGCAGGCAGAGAGTGGGAGGTGGAAGCAGGCTCCTGCTGAGCAGAGAGCCCAATGCGGGGCTCGATCCCAGGACCCGGGGACCATAACCCGAGCCAAAGGCAGAGGCTTTAACCCACTCAGCCATCCAGGCGCCTCAGAGACCATATTAAAAAAAAAAAAAAAAGGTTTCAGAAGTTTTGGGGGGTTATCTGCCTGGGTAAGGATTAGTTTGTCACTTTTCTCCCTGTCCCCAACTCTCCCAATTATTTTTTGAATCAGCAAAGAACTATGGGTAAAGCAGGCGAGGGATTCCGGAAAGGAGATTTTGGACTTGCAGGACATGGGTTTTTTGACTCTGCAAAGGATGTAGTAAATCGACTTCACTGGTGACATGTTTCCCTTGGGGCTCCACTACACTGTGAATTTTGATAAAAGTTATTTAAGGAGCCAAAGTATAGCCCTTGGGTCTAGGGTATGGATAGAATAACAGTTGCCGTAGTGTGGGTTTTGTTTTTATTTTGTCCTATTTGAAATAATAGAAAAGCAGTAGAAAGTAGTGATTAAAAATGTGGTTTCTGGGGCGCCTGGGTGGCACAGTCGAGTAAGTGATTCTTGGTTTTGGCTCGGGTCATGATCTCAAGAGTCATGGGATCGAGCCCTGCCTTGGCCTCCGCACTCAATGCGGAGTCTGCTTGAGACTCTCCCTGACCATGTCCCCCTGACCCCCTTCTCTCTCAAATAAATAAAATCTTAAAAAAGCAAACAAAAGAAAACCAACACAAAAACATGGTTTCTGGAGCCAGCCTGCTTGGGTTCTTAGCTTCTACATCTACTTGCTCTGCAACCTTGGACGTGTAACCTAACCTCTTGGTACCTCCATCTCCCCAGTAACAGAGTAAAAAATACTATGTTTGGGGGTTTTTATGAGGGCTAAAAGATTAAGTTACAGAAACTGCTTACCATAGCACTTAGTACACAGTAAACAAGCAGTTGTTACTGCAAAAAGTAAATTTAGGGGAATTTTTCTGTATTTTTTTCTCTTCCTACTTTCTCCCACTTGTGCCCTTCTATTATATTATTCAGATTTGGCATTTTAGGAGGGAAAAAGAGTGGGCCATGGAATATTATACAGGTGAAATATCATTTGAGGGCAATAGAAGTTCTTGTGTTTGGATTTTCAGAGTGTGGGTGAGGATTTGAGGCGCCCCCTAATGAACAAGATAAATTGGTGATTTTTATAAAGAATTATATAGTCTTTGTGCTGAACTTTAAAAAAAAAACATATATTATAAAATTCTTAGTCTTTAAATTCAGCTAAAACTTTATAGCCTTTCCCATTGATAGAAATTAACCTGTATTGCTTATTTTTTCTGTATGACTTTTCTTTTTTTAAAGATTTTATTTATTTATTTATTTGACAGACAGAGATCACAGATAGGCAGAGAGTCAGGCAGAGAGAGAGGAAGGGAAGCAGGCTCTCCGCTGAGCAGAGACCCTGATGCGGGGCTTGATCCCAGGACCTTGAGATCATGACCTGAGCCGAAGGCAGAGGCTTTAACCCACTGAGCCACCCAGGTGCCCCTGTAAGACTTTTCTAACTTACTGTTAAGGTACAAATGCTAGGAGACGCCTGGTTGGCTCAGTTGGAAGAGCATGTGCCTCTTGATCTCAGGGTCATGAGTTCAAGCCCCACAGTAAGTGTAGAGATTACTAAAAAATTAAGTAAACTTTATTGTTGTTGTTGTTTTTTAAGATTTTATTTATTTATTTGACAGACAGAGATCACAAGTAGGCAGAGAGGCAGGCAGAGAGAGAGGAGGGAAGCAGGCTCCCTGCTGAGCAGAGAGCCCGATGCAGGACTCGATCCCAGGACCCTGAGATCATGACCCGAGCCAAAAGCAGAGGCTTTAACCCACTGAGCCACCCAGGCGCCCAAAAAATAAGTAAACTTTAAAAATAGATGCAAATACTCATATGCAGCTTAATGTGAACTCTTTTGTTGTGTGTGTCCTGTTTAGTGGGAACTTGATTTGACATGGTATTGGTTACATGGACTTTTTTTTTTTTTTTAGATTTTATTTATTTATTTGACACAGAGAGACACAGTGAGAGAGGGAACACAAGCAGGGGGAGTAGGAGAGGGAGAAGCAGGCTTCCCACCAAGCAGGGAGCCCAGTGCAGGGCTCGATCCCAGGACCCCGGGATCATGACCTGAGCCAAGGGCAGACGCCTAATGACTGAGCCCCCCAGGCGCCCAAGTTACTTGGACTTTTTAAGTCCCAGCTTCATATGTCACTATCTTTGATTTAAAAGGCAAAAAATCATCACATGTAGTATAACTAAATAAGCCTTTATATGTAGAACTGTGGCCCATATTATCTTTCAGAGGTAAAAGTTAATTGAAAGGGTTGGTTGGTTTGTTTGTTTTTTCTTTCCTCAGGTTGACAAAGATGCTGAATTAGTGGCCCAATGGAACTATTGTACTCTAAGTCAAGAAATATTAAGGCGACCAATAGTTGCCTGTGAACTTGGCAGGTATGGTTCCTTTTACTTAATTGAGATGAGTGTTTATTAACTAATTTTTTTTAAAGATTTTACTTATTTATTTGATAGAGATTACAAGTAGTCAGAGAGGCAGGCAGGGAGAGAGAGGAGGGGAAGCAGCCTCCCTGCTGAGCAGAGAGCCCTCGATCCCAGGACCCTGAGACCATGACCTGAGCTGAAGGCAGAGGCCTTAACCCACTGAGCCACCCAGGCGCCCCTATTAACTAATTTTTAAGAGAATTTTAATGTGGGAAAAAAAAAATAAAAGAATTTTAAGGTGTAGATGCAGTTCTTGATTCTTGAAATGTGAATCATCTCAAACAAATTCATGAAGCCTAGGTTATCATTCCCTGTCTCAGAACACATGTCTGCATTTTTCTATTCAGTTTGGTTTATTTAATCTGTGATCTAAAAATTCAGGGGCCAGTAGGAGCTCATTTATAAACAGAAATGCATGAAGAAGCTATGTGGGGTAGTAGGGAATGGTGGGGGCTGGAGGAAACTGGAGAGTTCATGTCCTTTCTGGAAGGGGAGCTGCTGCTCATTTCCAACCAGATGTTGCAGTTCAAGAATGTGAGCCCTAGTGATTCCAGAACTTTGTTTTTCCCAGGAAAAGTTGAAAATGCACTTTTATATTAAACTTCCCGATTTTTAAGATCCTGTTCAGATCACATTCAGCCCTCAGACCGCCAGTTTGCAACCCTTAGTTTAAACTAGTTTCTTTATTTGTATACTCTGGAAATAGTTGAGACAGGATTTAATTTGCTTTTTTAATAATGCAGGGCATTCCTGTTATCAGATGTAAGTGACTTTGGATTGCACTGAATTTCATCTTACTCCTTCGTGTGGAGGTTGATTGTTGCTAGAATGTTCTGACTCATCCTTACTGTTGCAGACTTTATAACAAAGATGCTGTCATTGAGTTTCTATTGGACAAATCTCCCGAAAAGGCTCTTGGGAAGGCAGCATCTCACATTAAAAGTATTAAGGTAAGACCAGTGATTCTGAAGTTCTCCAGGGGTCTTGGTGGTCAATGTTTATTTTAAAGAGTTCATGTACATTATAGACTGAACTCAGATATTTGGAATTCCGGTTGCACTCAGCCATCTAATGAAAGTGTGGTTTGGGGCAGGTCATGTAAAGGTCAAGCCAGGAGTTCCCATGCCTATCCTTCCTGCCTTATAAATCTGTTATAATTTAATATATGCGAAAGACCTTTGAAAACTCTTAATGTGATGTATAAATGTTTGGAGACATCACTTTTGTAGTTAAAACTCAGCTACTTGAAGTTTTGATTTGGAAGACACCAATAGAATTGGAGAATTTTGTAGGTAGATCGCTGTTAAGTCAGTGTGGTATCTCCTGCCAATTAGATGTTCTGATTGGCAGTTAAAATGCTTTTATAGGGACGCCTGGGTGGCTCAGTTGGTTGAGTGGCTGCCTTCGGCTCGGGTCATGATCCCAGCGTCCTGGGATCGAGTCCCACATCGGGCTCCTTGCTCAGCAGGGAGCCTGCTTCTCCCTCTGCCTCTGCCTGCCACTCTGTCTGCCTGTGCTCGCTCGCTCTCTCTCCCTCTCTCTCTGACAAATAAATTAAAAAAAAATGCTTTTATAAAAATGGAAAAATAAGTTTTTTAGTAAAGGAAGTTGAGAGGACAAAATCTTACAAATCCAGTCAATGGGAGAAAAATCAGGAAAGTGGTAGAGAATTTGAGGGTCATCGGCTTTGGCAGACATGTCATCTCACAGGTGAGAATACTCACTGTCCTTTACTTCTTGAGGCGCATAGCTAATGAGGTACCTAACCCAGAACCAGAGTCCCTACTTCCCCATAGAAGGCTTTGGGTTTTTTCACCTTTCTTTGTAAATTTTTATTATATTAGGCCTTTTGTTTGAATTCTTGGAGTGATTACAGGATGTATGCTATTTATAGGCAAATCAGCAATTCTGGAATGTAGGTAAAGTAGTGCTTTAGAAATAACCATGCTGATTTTTATCACCTTTTATTTGGGAAAGAGAATTCATTCCTAAAATACCCATCATAATGATAATTATTTTTGAGATAATTATCTAAAAAATGTGATTATCTTTGAAATTAATTTATACAGTTCTATATTTAAAATAATATTCAAGGTACGTGATCGAATTTTGAATTTTAATGCCAAAAAAAAAAAAGAGACTTCCAAGAAATCAGAACTGTAATGGCAAAAGGACTCAAATGAAACAGTGCAAATATGCAAGGTCGTCGTTACTGTCAGTTGATAGCCCTCACACGACCGGATGAGACGCAGGAGGCTGCCCGTAAGGACGGTACGCGTGGCGGCTTCCCTTTCGGAGCACTCAGGTGCTGTCCGGAGTGCTGACATCAGGGTGGTACAAGCTGAATGTCAAGAAATGCCCAAGTGCTGAAGTGGTGCCATTGCATCAGTCCTTGTGAAGGCGAGTTTCTGAAACCCCTAACGGCCAGCTCTCGGAATACGGTGGAATTCCCTGCCTAATGTTCTGCCCTGGACTCATTGGACTGTGGCCTCATAGATGTTATTGTCTCTTCAGTTATTAAATAAACAGGGGCCGCCGGGAATGTGGAGCAGCCTCAGTGAGGATTCATTGGCTGGGAAAGAAAATGTTGCTTTCTGGATGAAACCGATCCAAAGCTTTCTCTTAGTGGAGTCATTTTTCATGTCCAAAGTTACTTTTCCTTAAATAGCAAAATATCTGTAAAATAGAAATTAACTAATTCACTTGCCAGTCAGTGAATTTTAGAAGTCTTGTTTTCTATCGTAATTTATGATTTAATTTTTTTACCCATGTTACAGTTGACAGCCAAAGGAAAGGAGCTAGGAAGAAGAGGTTTGGATGGGAAAGGTCTGGAAAAACAGTTTCTCAATCGATTTAGGTGGTTATTGAGGCTAAGAATGATCCGTTTATCACATGAATTCGTTAACTGTGTATGGTTTTTCACAGAATGTGACAGAACTGAGGCTTTCTGATAATCCCGCCTGGGAAGGAGACAAAGGAAACACAAAAGGTGACAAACACGATGACCTCCAGCGGGCACGTTTCATCTGCCCCGTTGTGGGCTTGGAGATGAATGGCCGGCACAGGTCAGTAAGGGATGTGGGGCAGATGGTGTGGAGTCTGGTTAGATAATGTTGCTGTAGCCATATAACTACACAGTCCTCTTTAAGAGGTCCTTTGGTTTGGGTGGCGCCTTAGAGGCAGCGGTGCTGCCATAAGACCTTGTTCATTCCCTAACAGCTGTTTATAACGTGATGTCCCACTGAGTCCCCTCAACTTTGGTGTCTGTGCTTTCTGTTCTTGAGAGTAGGAGCACCTCAAGAGGGATTCTAAAAAGTTCTCATGGGACACTTAAAGGACTTGAGTTGGATTATTTGGTCTTTTCTTACAGTAAGAAAGCAAAGGACAAATGTTTCCCATCAGACAACTCCCATTTCCTTATAATTGCTGAAAACTATGCAGTGGAAAACGGTCACCGAATATGTGGTTGGTCAGTCACCTAAAGACCTAGCTGATGATTATAGCTTGCTCTGAATTTGTAGCAAACAAATCCTCTGACTAGAGCACCAGAAATCCTAAGGTTGAGAGTTCTAGAGCAAACATAAGAGATGTGTGTATTTCTGCCTTAAAAATACAAATGTTTAAAAAAAATATGAGTGTTGAATGGTTAATCGGTGCCTTTTTATAGGATGTCTCAGCAAGCCAAAGCTTTCAGCTCTTTTCCCACCATTTAGAAATATCTTTAATAACTGGTGGTCCCATCTGCCATCTGGAATCTTCCATTTAAGATATTACTTGTTGAAAGATAGTATTTTTTTTTTACTATATTCATTCAGGAAATGGGTTGGGGCTGAGGTGGGGGAGAATCTCAAGTAAGTAAAAACTTTGAGCTATAAACGACCACATCGGATCTGGAGCATTTGTACACATCCGTTTAACAGACATGTGTGCACTGTGCATGGCAAACTGCGTCAGAGAGCTTGACCACCATGCCCTGAAATGGTGTAACCTGTGGCTTTGTAGATTTGGGGAAAAGTAAAATTTTAGGCCCAAGGAGCTTTTAAAGATTATATTCTTTAGATAGTCTGACTTTATTAAGCCTCTCAAAGTTTACCATTTAGTGGTGATGGATATTTTAATTGGCTTGATAGTGATGATCATTTCATGGTGTGTACATATATCAAGTCATCAAGCTGTACACCCTAAGTATAGACAGTTGTGTTTGCCAGTTGTACCTAAATAAAACTGAAAGAAAGAAAAAGTAATGAATCAATTAAAAAGCTAAAGTTCTAGGGAAGCAGACTCACGTACCTCGCCTCATCCCACTTTTGTGTGTGGTTTCGTATGTGGTGTACAACACATTATTTCAAGGTTAAAGTTGTAACATCAAAGTGACCATTTTAGGGTGCATGTTTCAGAGGTGTTTGGTACAACCATAGTGCTGTGCAGCCACCAGCCTCTGTCTCCTTGCATTTCCCTCCATTTCCCTCACCCCACAGGAAAACTCCGTAGCCACGCAGCAGCCCCTCTGCATCCCCCCGGCCGCAGTCCCAGCCCCTGGCCACCGCCAGTCTGCTCGATCTTCATGGATTTGCCTATTTTGGAGATTTCCTATATGTAGAATCACTCAGCATTTGACCTTTTGTGTCTGGCTTCCCACTTCTTTTTAAGAAAACCATGGTTCATCCCAAAAGAGGAACTTAGCAGAAAGACTCAACTCTGGGGTCTTGAGCAGGGGTTACCTGTAGCCTATTGCTCTGATTATGGGTTCCCTAGTTTTTCCCCTTTTTTACTAGTCTCCTCTCTTCTCTCTTCCCAGTTAATTGAGCTTTGCCTGTTTTGGCTTTGTCCTCCTGCTATTAATAGGGCCTCCACAGTAGAAAATTGATTTGGGGGTGACTTCATACCTTTATTAAAGCTTATATAATAAAGATTGAAATATAGAGAAAAATAGAAGTAAATGACTTAATGTAATGAAAACATTGAGCATTTGTTTAAAGAAAAATAATTTTCCAAATTACTAATAATTAGTAAGCATCCATAAAAAAAGACTTTTTTTTTTTTTTTTTGCCCTAAACACAGTAAATGAATGTAGTACAGTATTACTAATTAGGTTTTTGTTGAGGTAATCTGATCCACTATAATCCCTAGAGAATTGGAGAGACCTTTTTTTTTAAGATTTTTTTTTATTTATCTGACAGAGAAAGCACAAGTAGGCAGAGCAGCAGGCAGAGGAAAAGGGAGAAGCAGGCTCTCTGCTGAGCGGGGAGCCCTGTGGCGCTCGATCCCAGGACCACCTGAGCTGAAGGCAGTCATTTAACTGACTGAGCCACCCAGGCGCCCCTTGGAGAGACTTTCTCCGGTGGTATTTTTAGAGGACTGTATGAAGTAAAATGTGTACATGACTTTCCCTTTCCCCCAGGCTCTACCTCCCATGTCATGTTTTTAGTTGTTTGGAGTTTCACGCCCCCCCTACAGACCTGCCCAGCACTAACACACATACTCCGTACTTCCTTGCACCCCTGCCATTGGAAATAGAAGTAACTGTGTATTCTTTCCAGTTGTGGAAATGTGTTATACGTATCTTGTAACCTTTCTTTCGTACTTCTCTAACGTGAGCATGTTTCCATGGCCTTGCACACAGATTGACATTGCTCCTTTAATAGCTGTGTGAGTGTTGGTAATTTATGTAACCGTTCCTCTGTTGATGAACATCTAGGTGCTTTCCTTCCTCCTTGTAAGAGCGGCACTGTCCTGTACAACTTCATAAATACCTATTTGTGCATTTGCACACTTGTGAGCATGTTTCTGTAGGAGATGCTCTGAAAAGTGATTCTTTGCTCGATACTGACGCATTGTCCTTCCAAGACGCACAGTGCTGTGCCCATCACCGGCGGACGCGCCTGTTTCCTCCCTTTCCAGCAGGGTAACTTCAGTCTCTCTCACTACGGCTGGATACATAAAACGTGGCACATCATTATTTTGCCACGAATTTCTTCAATTAACAGTTGAGTTAAGCATCTTTTATATGTTTTGACCATTTATATTTCTCCCATGAATCGCCTGTTAATGCCTTTGCCCGTTTTTCTAATACATTGTTTATTTTTGGTTTTTGAGACCTTTTTGAATATTCATAAAACACTGAGTCTCGTATATATTTAAAATAGTCTCTCCCAGTGTTCCTATTCTGTCTTTTGACTTTTTATGTTTGGGGGGGTTTTTTTTAATGTATTTATTGTTTTTTTGTAGGAGAGACTTTATTCTAAAGGATTATTACGAGGGACCAGGAATGGGACTATGGCCTGCATTTCTGGTCTATATATAAAGTAGTATATTAGATATATATGGGACATACTAATTTCTTTTTCCTTAGTGGGATTAAATGTGACCATTTTTCTCTTTGCAGTTCTTGGCCTATGTACAAACTGAACAAATGTTAACTGATAATCTGGGCAATCATTTTTAAATTATTATTGAAGTCATCCTCCATTTTGGATTATTTCTCCAGGTTTTGCTTCCTGCGATGCTGTGGTTGTGTGTTTTCTGAGCGAGCCTTGAAAGAGATAAAAGCAGAAGTTTGTCACACAGTGAGTAGTTGACATACATTGTTTGTTCTGTCTTGGTAGCTCAGGAAATCAGATGGTTTAGGGTCCTTCCCTTCATGTGGCATTTCAACATCCTTCAGTTCTTTCCAAAATACAGATCTAATTCGTTGTTTCTCTGCTTAAAACCCTTCCATGGCTCATCCTGGCTGGATGTGGATTCAGACCGCCTTTTGTGACGTGTCCCTGCCTGTCTGATCAGCTCAGGCCGCTGCCTGACCATCTCCCATGCGTGCCTTTGTTCCCTCTGCCCTGACCTGCCAGCCTGGGGACGTCGTGCCCCCTGTGAACCTTAGCTGCAGAGCGACTGCTTCCTCTGTGAACCCTTGCTGCCAAGCCTCCTTCCCTGTTCCCCGAGCACCTTGTTATCCCACTGATCTCATCAAAATGTAATTGGTAGTTACGTTGTGGTTTCCCCACTGGACTGGGACAGTTGTTTTTTTCCCTTTTTGTTTCCTGTAAGACTTTATTTATTTAGAGTAGTTTTCATAGTGAAATTAAGAGGAAAGTAAGGGATTTCCTCTGTTCATTCTACCCTCCTCCCCCCCACACATAGCCCCTCCCATTATCAATGTCCCCCCTCGCCAGGGGAGGCTGCATTTGTTACAGCTGATGAACCTACATCAGTCCACCATCACCCCAGATCTCTTCAGGCTCCGTTGGTGGCGTGCGTTCTGTGGGTTTGGACAAATGGGTAATGACGTGTATCCGCCATCACGGTGTCATGCAGAGTATTTTCGCTGCCCTCACGGTCCTCTCTGCTCCACCTGGAAGTGTGTGAGAGCACTTGTGAGAGCAAGGGGCCAGGCGTGTCCGTCCCGCACTGCAGAGCGCGTCCGTGTCCTCAGTGCGCGCTCACACGGGGGAACGGACGCTTGATGTAGGAGCTGCCCGTGCAGCTCGCGTGCCGGAAGTGCCGATGGCCCTGCCTTCCCGCGGGCGCAGACCAGACATCTGTGTCTCTGGTGTTCGTTGGCCATGGGAAACTGACCGTTTAGGTTCATGTCGTGGATGCCAGCAGCTCCTGATGGTGTTTTCACCCACATTAACCCTGCGTGGCTTTCACCGGGCCGCTTGCCCTGCTTCTCCCTGTTGGGAATGTTCTTTCATTCAGCGGCTTTCACTGAACACCTGTGAGGGGCCAGCCTCGGTCCGAAGCACGGGACGGTGGGGTAGCCTGGTGGCTAAGATTGCTACAGGCCCTGCCTTCCCGGGGCCCCCAGTCCCGTTGGGAAGAGGGGCTCGGATGGCTGAGCACGGCAGTTAGGGGTTGTGAAAGCTGCTGGGGAGGAAACAGAGGCTGGTGTCCCCGAGGGAGAGGGGCTGCCGAAGTGGCGAGGGCTGCCACTTTGCTGTTTGTGGCAGGAGTGTAAAGTTGGCGTTCAGAGTAAATTTAAGTAAACGTAGAAATGACGGGCGTGTTTACAGAAATGCATCAAGACACGGATGGTACATCAGTCCCCGCTGAAGCCTGAAGCTGCGGGACAGGTCGCAGGAGGTGGCACAGGACGTGGGTGGGGCTCTGGGAAGAGCTGGAGGCTGTTGAGAAGAGGAGGGAGAGGAGCCGCTGCCGCGTCAGAAGGAGAAAGCGGCCTCGGGAGCCCACAGAGCCAGAGGCGCAGTGCGAGGTGTCGTCCACACATGGGCAGGGCGGGGTGTGCGGGCCGGGGGAGAGGCCTGGGAAGGGGGTCGGACTGGGTGGTGGAAAGTTCGAGGCCAGCGCGAGGAGCAGGTCCGGCTGTGCGTGCAGTGTGGCGCTGTCGATGCCTGTGGGAGCGTAAATGTAGGCCTGTGCAGGGCGTGCAGAGGGTGCCGGCCGGCCAAGGGGAGGAACTGGGCAGCAGGTGTGCGCAGGGCTCCTGTGGGGGAGGCCTCGTGGGCGCCGGCACGTGGCTGGCCTGGGGCTCCCTCGGGCAGGAGGGGAGCTCTGCACACATCGTGTTCAGGTGTGTTTGTTTTCCCACGTAGTATGGAAGGTGTTGGTTCTGTGTTGGACACAGGTGCAAGTACCGGAAGTGTGTTTGAGGAGGTGGGAAATGCTGAAATGTATGAGAGAAGCCGAATCCGCGAAATCCATGGCTGCCAAACCAGGCCGCACGGTAGAATCTCCACAGTAGTGTAGGTTCCCGTCCCCCATTTCAGCCACTAAATCTGGATCTTCACAGTTAGGGAAGAACCCTGCGGAGTTCTGCTTTTATTAGAGAGTTCCCCAGAATGATTCCAGTGGGCAGCCAGGCCCGGGGGGCGGGGGGAACTGGCTGATCCAAAGCAGCCAGACCTTATTTTCTTCTACCCATAATGGTAACTGTCCCTCGGATGGCCTGAAGCTGCCCTTTTCATGGGCTGACCTTGCACATCCATCAGTGACCACGTTAACAAACTTGCAGCGAAACAGGACTGTCTGCACAGAGCTTCACAGAGAAGTTGATTTTATATCATGGAAATACAACATTGCAAGGGAAGTCTGACACTTCAGTTGGTACTTGAGAAGTTTTACTGGGCACTAGTGAACTTTTAAACGTCAGCACCTTGGGTACTTCAAGGGAAGGGAAGGAAGCAGGTGGAAAGGGGAACTGAGGGCATCAGGGGTTGCACAAGGGGGGCAGGGGCAGGTGAGAACCAGGAGCGCGAGCTCTTCCTCTCTCATGAGGGTGGCTGCCGTGGCTGTCGAAACCTCTGACAGGCAAGAGAGGGCACTGGCTACCCTCCAGGAATCCCTCGGGGAGAGAACTTTCGGGAAAATAAATCTGTTGCCAGCAGAGCAAGATAATGAGCACTTTCTAACTTCAGGACCCACATAAAAAAATTGCCTTCGCAGAGCCAGATGGAATACTGGTTTGCTCATACTGGCTTCCGCAACAAGGCGCCAGAAACTGGGGAGCTCCTCAGAAGTTTACTCACCGTTCTTGAGGCGTGAAGTCTGAAATCACAGTATTGGCAGGGTTGGTTCCTTCTGAGGGCTGTGAGATGGCCATCTTCTCCCTGCCTGTCTTCATGTGGTTTTCTCTCTATGGAGGCGGTCTCTGTGTCCAGGTTTCCCCTTTTTGTAAGGACAGCCAGTCGTCCGTTTAGACCCACCCCAGTGAGAAGGTCCCATTCTAAAATACTGAGGGCTAGGACTTCAGCTTTTTGTGGGGGACACATTCAGTGTATAACACTGTGCAATTTAGAAAATCATAGTGCGTGGGACAGTCAGTGGCCCCCCTTCAGTAGGAGTCGTTTGTCCACATAACCAACACAGAGAGCCTGGTACAGGTCAGCTTTGGGTCACACACCAGCGCTAGCTTGAGACCGTCTCTTCTCTGGGCTTCAGATTCTAGTACGTAACATGAAAGTTTACAGTAAATTCTTAGCTTTCCTTTTAGATCCAGATTCCAAACAGTAATATTTTAAAATAATAAATTACGTTTGTAATTTATTATTTTAAAATATATTTTAAAATGTAATCCTGCTATCAGGAATCGAACTCTTGCTTCTAGTTAGTTAAGCGGCTGCCTTCGGCTCAGGTCATGATCCCAGCGTCCTGGGATCGAGTCCCGCATCAGGCTCCTTGCTCATCAGGGAGCCTGCTTCTCCCTCTGCCTCTGCCTGCCACTCTCTCTGCCTGTGCTCTCTCTCTCTCTCTCTCTCCCTCTCTCTCTGACAAATAAATAAATTTAAAAAAAAATGTTTAAAGTCTCTCAAGTGTAGGAGAACTAAGCGTGTCAGTCAGGGTTGGCCAACTGCTCCGACCCACAGCCCTCACATGCCAGCGGCTAACGCAGGGACGGTTCCTGGGTGGGCAGCTTTCTCCCAGGGGAAACTCGAGGACTCAGGCTCCTGCTGCCTTACGGCTCAGACCTCCCCGGGGTTTGGAGTACTCTGCCCCCAGCTGACTGATGGGAACAGGGCAGGGAGCATACAACGTGGGAGATTTTTATGGCCCAGGCCGGGAAGTGGGGCTCATCACTTCTGTTGTCCATCAGTCCCACGGCCACACCGAACTGCAGGGAAGCCTGGGGAAGGTGCTAGAGCCGGATGCCCAGGAAGGAGCGAGCACCAGCCTTTTCTGCCGAAGCTGCCAAAAGGAAGAGTCACGTGCAGCTCCAGGAGCTGCAGCGCATCAGGGAAATGTCAGTGCAGGGAGCTGAAGCCACAGTATCGACATCTAAAACAAGTATTTTCGTTTTTTTAAGTAATATCTACAATCTAGAGAAATGAGTGTCATAAGAATGACACCCGAACTCAGGGATGTTTAGGGTGTACGTTTTCTCTACTTTTCACTTCTAGTTCCATACGCATTTGGGTTTGCAGTTCACTAGAAGAGATTCGGGGCTTTGAGATCACTCCGGCTGTGTGTTCTGAAACACACGGCGCGCACACTTCATTTCCGTAAACAGGGTCCTAGGAGATGTAATTGTTAGGTTTGTGTGTGTGTGTGTTTTCACTATAAACAAGTCACTAGCCAAAAACTAACTGTATTCCCCACTGTCTTCTTCCCTTCTTGTAATAAGAGAAACGCATTGGAGTAATAATTAAGAGTTTGCCAAATGAACTATGTGCTTGTAACTCTCAGAGAATGATCTACAGTCCTGCCATATTGGCATCACCTGGGACTTTTTTTGTTTTTCTCTTTTTAAGAAATGCAGACTCCTGAGTCCCTCTCCAGACCTGTGGAATCAAAACCTGCATTTTAACAAGCTCCCCCTGCCCCGAGGATCTGTGTGCACTATAACGTTTGAGAATCCCTGATGTTGATGTTAGAGTGATCTAAATCCCTGATTTAGAGTTAGGTGTGACTTTCCACTGACTTCATTTATTTAGGCTTTGTGGTCATTGAGTAGGGTGTGTGGATATTTTAAAGTCAGAAGTGAAACAAAAATTTACATTCATGCTGGGTTTTGTTTTGCTTTTTTAAGTAATCTGTAAGCCTAATATAGGGATTGAACTCACCACCTCAAGATCAAGAGTGGCATGCTCCACTGACCAACCCAGCCAGGCACTGCTCTTCTGCTGCCGTCGTAGGGTGGTGGAATGGAAAGGGGAGAAAATGTTAGAGAAAGGGGTATCTTCAGAAGGGGTCTGTGAATGCTGATTTTTTTTTTCATGCTCTGACCTTCTTCGGGCAATTTTAGCTTTCTTGCCATCATTATGGTCTTTGGAAGTATTAAGCCTCGGGGAACTGCATAACCTGCAGCACAGGCAGCCTTGGACATTTTCACGTGTTAGAGAAAACCAATAGGAAAATTGAACAGTAGAGTCTGCATTATAAGCAAGAAGGTTCTGCTCCCGAAAAGGGAAATTATCTCAAGATCTGATAAATGTATCACCTTAAAGATACATTCTGTAGCAGTATATTTCAGACATTCTCTTTGCATGCGATTTACTTTTGTTTTTACAAATGAACACAGGGAGAGTCTGACTCTGCATAGGGTAAAGTCTGGACTCTGGAGCCAGGCCGCCTGCTTAGGTCCAAATCCCAGCTCCTCCTGCTTAGCGGTGTCGTCCTGGAAAGCCCCACTGCTGCCCTGGCTGAGTTTCCTCATCTGTGAGATGAGTCAGACATCATTCTAAGTGCTTCATCCTCACAGCAAATCTGTTAAGTAGAGGCCCAGGTTGGACCCTTCCATAGTAATGTGACTATTGGATTGACATTGAAATGAAATCTGAAATGAAATGACAATCGAAATGAAATATTCGGTTGACATTGAAACAACATGAAGGCAGGTTTGTGTTTCAAGTAACTTGAAAAGATACACGCTTGCTTTTTTTTTTTTTTAATGGGTTTTGCCCTTAACTTGCTAGTGAGCTGTTATAAAATACAGCCACGGTGGGTTCAAGCTTTCTGAGCATAGCCAGTTGGCATCATCCGCGAGCCCTGTGCTGGCCTGAGAAACTGTGTAGAAAAGTAGAGCTGTGCTGTTGTGGGGCCCTTGCGTTCTGCTCTTTGACAGTCTTAACATTTTCAATGTGTGCTTTCCTTGGAATCAGGTGTCCAGGTAGGAGAAATGCTTGTCGAGACGGGGATTTTAATGTTCTGGGGTTACTTACATTTGATTTGTGGCACCTGCTTTCAGAGCCTCTTTTCCTTCTGTTTAGCGTTGCGCCTTCCAGGGGCCCTTGGCCTTGACCAAGTTGATTTGATTTCATTTCACTGCAAAGCTTCAGTTCACAGAGACTTTAGACTGCTTTTGAGTCATACATTTCATTTCTTTAGTGTCTTCTGTGGTTCCTGCTTTTTCTTTATTTTGGTGGTTCCGTGTCGTGCCACCTTATCGTTGGACATTTTCAAACTTGTACGATGCCACAGACTATTTTAGAGAAGGAGAATATAGAGAAAGTCCTCAACAGAATGATGAAAAAGCCATGCTCTGTTGAGAGACCCAGATCTGCAAGTGGAGAGAATTAAGATCATTCCTGCCTTTGGCCAGTGCTGTTCAGTATGGTAACCACCAGCCACGTGGGACTATTTACATTTCCAGTTCATTAAATTTTTTAAAAATAAAGATGAAAATGGACTTAATCAGTCACACTGTCTACATTTCAAATGTCCCGAAGCCCCCTGTGGTTGTGGATGATCATCGGAGTGGGACAGCTCAGACGTAGCACGGAGCCATGGGGGCTCACGGTGCCATTAGTGCCGTGAGACTCCAGAGACGTAGGGCAGCCTTTTTAAGAAAGTGTGTTTGAACTCTGGATTAGTTTCATTTTACCCAAAGGAAGTAGACGCTTCTGTGTTTTTGTAGGATTCGCGGAACGAAGGTGCGTGTTCGCAGCCAGAGAGCACCGTCGGAGACAAGCAGAGTCTCGTTTCCAGTGGGTTCGCTCTGCATTCGACCCTCATCCACAGCAGGTCTCCGAAATAGCGTGTTCTTGTCTGACTTGAGTCAGGATCTAGTGTCGCAGCCACTGTTTACGGGAGCAGTCAGCCCTCCAGCTGGCGGGTCCGGGGTCCCCAGCAGTGCCCTGAGTCACCTTTCCTCTCGTGATTTCTTCCTCAAAGCTGGGAAAGTGGCCTACAATTAATAGGAACGGCTTGTCAACAGCGTGTCGCTAAAGTCATCTGACGACTGGCTTCTATCAAGCCATCATTTCTCATTCTTCCTTCTTTGGCTGGAAGTTCTCTTACTGTGAGGAGCAGGCGGTAGCAGTAAGAGCGCAAACGCTCGGCAGCTCCCCGCTCAGCCGCTCGGTCTCCTGTTGAAGTGACTGTCCCGTGGGAAACGCCAGTGTGGCTCCACGGGAGCCTCTGCCTGTTGCAGCGCCCGCAGCCGGTGCCACCGCTCCAGGCATGTCACCACCAGAGGGTCTGTCGAGTCGAATGTGCTGGCAAACAAAGAAGGCGACCGAGTGATCCACGGCAGGTCTCCCGGGCCATACACGCAGCTCCCGTGGACGTAGCGGCCTGCGGAAAGAAGCACAAAAACCAAGCTGCCTTTGTGTCCTCGTCAGGTCACATTCACACACAAAAAGGGACACTTTTCCAAGGTCATCTGTAAAGGCTCCTGCTTCGTAGGAGCTCAGACCGAGTGTGATTTCCCAGCTCGCTCCCACAGGGCTTCTGTGTAGGATTTTGAGTCAGTGGGGCCAGGGATGTTGCTGTTCTTTCTGTCCGTGATCTCTGGCGTGGCTACTTTAAGGGAATGTTGTGGAAAGTTTGTTAGTCACGAACACACGAGGGAGGTTTAATAGCACTCATTTGCCTGGCCCACGCTAAATTCTGTGTGAGGTCCCATGAACTTTGTTTTCCTCGGTTGTGGGTAGGTCACAAGAATTGCCTCAGTGGCCACAGGCTTTTCCTACAGTCCTACTTTTCCTCACCGAGTGAGTGTGTGATACAAATGGAAGGAATTAAAATTGGAATGGTAGAATCCAGTGCTCATTCCTTCGAGATGAACTCAGTAGCATGTTGGGTGTGCCTGATGCCGCGCTCAGCGCTTCCTTCTCTGTCACCCTCCCACCAGCACTGTGAGGTGGCTCCCGTTACGCCTTCGGTTCCCAGAGAAGCAGGCGCAGTCTGTGTGTGAGGGAAAGGTCTACCCATTTTGGAGACCTTGCTCTCTGCCCAGCTCCACCCAGTTTTCCTCTCCACACCAACCTCGTCGTCCTACTTGTAAAAACCTGTCTGAGAGAACTAGGGGAAAGGGGCAGAACTGCAAGCACAGGTCCATCCAGTGTTGTTTGTGAGGCTGGAAAAAGGCAGAGAGAACCTTCCCCTGATGAGCAGGCGTTTATCCAGGAAAAGGCCAGGCACCTGGCACACAGTGAGCTCTCTGGAAATGGCAACTGTGGTCATGATTGAAATCTTTCTAACTGATAGACATTCCGGTACAATGTCACAGAGTCTCCATAGAATGATACTTCACCATATGAAAAGTCTGAATATGGGCGCCTGGGTGGCTCAGTCCTTAAGCGTCTGCTTTTGGCTCAGGTCACGATCCCAGGGTCCTGGGATCGAGCCCCGCATCGGGCTCCCTGCGTTGCAGGAAGCCTGCTTCTCCTTCTCCCACTCACCCTGCTTGAGTTCCCTCTCTCGCTGTGTCTCTCTGTCAAATAAGTAAATAAATAAAATCTTGAAAGAAAGAAAAGTCTGACTATGAAGACAAGCAGTCTGAAATACTTAGGACGGAGTGAAAAGAGAATGAGCAGCACCTTGATTGTGTTTGGATAATTCTGTCATTTGCATACACATGAGTTTGAGCCAGAAGGGTAGGTACACAAGCGAATGGAAAGTTCTCAGTCGGGTTCCTGTTATTTTGGTGATTACAAATAAGCTCCTTGTTGCTGATAGCAACAGGGTGACTGTCCCTCTCGATGTCAGCTCATCCAGTGGAGGGGCACCAGGCAGCGACACCTGGTTTGAGACCCGGCTCCGCCACTTCCTGTGACATGGGGAGTGACCTCACTTCTCAGAGCCTGGGGTTCCTCCTCTGTAAAGTGTGACTACGACAGTTAACAACTGAGAGTCGTCGTGAGGGCTGACTGCGGGCCCAGAGTCGGACCCCGGAAGGGCGCGGGTCTGCCACGTTCACTGCCAGGGCTCAGCCAAAGGCAGGGGCCATATTACTGCTTTACTTGTAGACGGTCTGCACACTGAAGTGAGCCAGGGCGAGAACTTTCTGAAGTGTTTACTTTGGAGCAGTGCTGATTTTTGTTAAGATTCACAGTAATTGGGCGCCTGGGTGGCTCGTGGGTTAAGCCTCTATCTTTGGCTCAGGTCATGATCCCAGGGTCCTGGGATCGAGCCCCGAATCGGGCTCTCTGCTCGGCGGGGAGCCTGCTTCCCCCTCTCTCTCTGCCTGCCTCTCTGCCTACTTGTGATCTCTGCCTGTCAAATAAGGAAAATCTTTACCAAAAAAATTTCACAGTAATTGGGCTTTTTTGCCAACAGTGACGTATTCAGGTCGTCACTCAAAGAATTCAAAATCATTATTATTGATAGCAACAGCCCTTCATGACTTTTTAAAAAAAGATTTTATTTATTTATTTATTTGACAGAGAGAGAGAGAGACCACGAGAGAGGGAACACAAGCAGGGGAAGTGGGAGAGGGAAAAGCAGGCTCCCTGCTGAGCAGGCAGCCCTATGTGAGGTCCGATCTCAGGACCCTGGGATCATGCCTGAACCAAAGGCAGATGCTTAACGACTGACTGAGCCACCCTGGTGCCCCTCCTTCATGACTTCTTATACTATGAGTGAATCATGTCTTCAGGAAGCATTTGAGCCCCCCAGTCCCACCCGAGCATTTATTGACCAGGCTTGTTCACCCCACATCTGTGCAATGGCAACAAGCACCTGTTTTGTAAAAAAAGGTTGAGGTTGCTCCTTAGGTCCCTAATTGAATCCTGGCTAAAATATTTATTAAAGGGGCGCCTGGGTGGCTCAGTGGGTTAAAGCCTCTGCTTTCGGCTCAGGTCATGATCCCAGGGTCCTGGGATCGAGCCCCACATTGGGCTCTCTGCTCCTCGGAGAGTCCGCTTCCTCCTCTCTCTCCCTGCCTGCCTTTCTTGCCTACTTGTAATCTGTGTCTGTCAAATAAATAAATAAAATCTTTTAAAAAAAATACATATATATATATCTAGGGGGCACCTGGGTGGCTCAGTTGGGTTAAGCCTCTGCCTTCGGCTCAGGTCATGATCTCGGGGTCCTGGGATTGAGCCCCGCATCGGGCTCTCTGCTCAGTGGGGAGCCTGCTTCCCCCCCACACTTGTGCTCTTTCTCTGTCAAATAAGTAAATAATTAAAATCTTTATAAAAAAAAAAAGGGAAGGGAAAACAAATATTAAAAAAAAATCTGGGAAATTCTTCCAGCCCTTCTGACCCGGTTCCTGTCAGGAGGGTGGCTGCGCACACAGCAGCAGGAATTGCTTGTTTTCTAATTACTCTGGTGTTAGGTCTTAGACTTTCCATTTGTCTGCAACCTGTTTCTTTTAGGTCAGTCTTTTAAACAGCTTGAAAATTGGGTGACCCCAGGTCTCTCTGGTCTACTGTAACTCAGGCCCGAGGACCACAGCCAAATGCCTGCTGAGAGGAGGTGCCTGTACCCGGCGGTAACTCCCGCCATGGCTGGGCAGCCCCGTGCAGCCAGAAGGGGAGGCCGGGTCCCCTCGGACAGGGGCTGCTGTGCCCCGGCTGCCCGCACGCACATCTGCCCCGCTGTTCCGGCCTTCTCCATCCCACACGTCGGCGGCCCTATAAAGGTCAGACCCCTCGTTTGCCTTTCCGTGCGGGCTCCCAGAGGGTTTGCGTCTCTCCCTGTGGGACCTGTGTATGTGGCACTGTGACTCCTCACGGGCAGCTGTCCGACCCTGGGCTCCGGGTGGGTGCGGAGAGCGGGTGCCTGAGACCCTGCCGGCAGCTGCTGCTTTTCCAGCCTGTTCGCCACCGAGGGACACCGCCCTCCCCACCCAAGCCGTGCTGTTCTGTATTGTTCTGTAACTAAACCCTCGGGGACACCAGACAAGAATTCACAGCTCCCCAGGAGAGTCTCCTGAGGGCAAAAAGCAAAAAGACCTTCCTTCAGCAAGAACCACTTAAGAACCCACTCCGGACCTTACCCCTGTGTTACTGATCGGCTGTTAAGTTGCAACCAGGTTTTGGCTTCACTTTGTGAAAACGTGCCAACCCAAATACCTAGCATTTGTGCGCTTTTCTGTCTAGGTATTACAAGTCAATAAGAAGTTTTTAAAAGATTGACCCCGCGGCGTCGGAAGCTCAGTCATCCCGTGCCTGGGTACCCGGGCGGCAGCTGGACAGTTTCCGTCAAGCGGGAAGGCTGGCCTTTGGTTTGGTTCGATTTTTACCTTTACATCCGTCGTGACCACGTCCCTCCTCGTGTCTCCACTTCACAGCGCGAACACCTCCTTCCCAGCCGGCGTCCGGGGTGGCTCCCGGGGCATCTGGGGGGGAAGCAGAACAGGCATGGCCCCGCGTGCGGGCAGCGCCTCCGCCCTTCCCCTTCCTCCCGGGGCAGGAGTCCGGGGGAGACGCGGGGCGCAGGGCAAGTCCGGCCTCGCTGCAAGGGCTCGGCTCTCCGCTGTCGTCTGACGAGGGGCTAAGGCTCTGGGGGCGGCGGGGGGCCCCGCGCTGGCCTCGTGTTCCGGCGCTGTGCTCCGCTTTCAACCCTTCCTGCAGCCCCAAAGTCACCGACCATGTACCGCGTGCCCCGGGCCTGATGATCTTGGGTTTCTTGGGAGGGTGTCTTCCCCGTGACAGCCCTCTGAGGGGATGCGGAAGTAGGACTTTCACAGGCTATGAGAGATGATAATAAGATCCTAACTGGTCTCTACTGGATTTGGCACTTGCACCGTCGTCTGGCCCGATTAGCTTAGCTGTTCGAGCCTGAAGCCACATCCCCCAGAGGAGCCAGTCAGCTTTATGCAGAGAGGAAGTCCGTCGCGTAAAGAAGGACATCAGACCTCCCTCTGCCTCTCAGGGAGCCTATCCGAGGTATCCTGTCTGCCACCCCCAAAATTACTACTTTTAATATTTTCTGTTCCTTTTTTTAAAGATTTTATTTATTTATTTGGGAAAATGAGAGAGAGAGCATGAGAGGGAGAGGTCAGAGGGAGAAGCAGACTCCCCACCGAGCAAGGAGCCTGATGTAGGACTTAATCCCGAGACCCCAGGATCATGACCTGAGGCAAAGTCAGTTGCTTAACCAGTTGAGCCACCCAGACCCCCCAATATTTTCTATTCTTAAAGAGCCCCTAGCATTAAGTCTGGCACTTAGTAGGCACGCAGTAGTATTTAATGACTAAATGAAGAAGTTTCTGAAGGTTCATGCTCAGGTGCTGGTAGGACTTCTTCCTAGAGAGGGAACAGGAGCAGCCGGGCTGGTGTGGGAACATGGCACGCTGCCAGCAAACTTGGGACCCCTAAAACCAGAGACCTGTCCATACTCAAGTGGAAGATCTTGCAAAATGCAGAGCTCTTTACCAAGCCATAGAAAACAGTGAAATAGAGTTTTCACTCAAGAGTAAACTTCTGGGGACGCCTGGGTGGCTCAGTTGGTTAAGCGGCTGCCTTCGGCTCGGGTCATGATCCCAGCGTCCTGGGATCGAGTCCCACATCGGGCTTCTTGCTCGGCAGGGAGCCTGCTTCTCCCTCTGCCTCTGCCTGCCACTCTGTCTGCCTGTCGCTCATTCTCCCTCTCTCTCTGACAAATAAATAAATAAAAAATCTTTAAAAAAAAAAAAAAGTAAACTTCTGTCATTGCCTCTGATTTGAACAGACGCCACGTGCCGGATTGTTCTTACCTCTCAGTCGATTCAGAGTCACCCAGTAATGTCGTTCTGGGCTCTGGATGTCTTTGGACCAACGAAGCATGTCTTTCGCGCGGGCGTCGGTCAGGACAAAGTCGACAAACGTCCTCGTTAGGACATAGTAAGCACTTCCAAAATAAATTGTTAAGTTATGGGGTGGTTTGTCCTTGAATCTTTTATTTGGAGATACGTAGATATTTCCTTCAGGGGTGGATTCCGGATGACTCTCGCTTGTCTGGGATTGCCCGTTCGGTGGTTGGACTACTCCAGGAGTGATGTTTTTGTCCTTCCATTTGCTTCTGATGTAGCGTATGATTTCTTTGTTGGTTTTGATTGGAAAATCCTGCCCGCAAAGGTTGATGACGTAGTTCCATTGGAATTTGGAATGGACCAGGTCTTTCATACAGTTGATATCTGCCTGGAGTCTTGAAAAGCCAGTGTGGGCCACTCTTGCTCTCGTTGATGAAATAAAAATATTCTCAAAACAGTTCACCAGGGTTTGCACAGTAGTCTTGTACTTCTTCGGAGCCTTTTCATCGACATGAATACAGTAAACGTTTTGAGGCACATAAATCGCTCTGAGAAGCTGTGCAAACGTTGCCAGCTCCTTGTGAATTGTTATAATGTATGCCAGAGAGAAATTGCCCTCTTCTGCAGACAAGGGTCTGGTTATGAAACGCAACTCCTGGGAAATCCTAGAGCAATTTCCTGATGTGCGTAAATGAGCAAGAATTTGAGAACCGTGAGGGTTTTTACAAAATCTTGCGATTTGGAGGGCGGCCCCTTTCCCTTCAAGTAAAGCTGAACACAGTTCATCCGGATAAAAGCCGCATTCCACTACTGCTGGATAGGTGGGTTCCTCCTCTGCTTCCTCAGGGGCTGGGTTCCGTAAATAAAGAAAAACAAAGATGCATACGGCTGCGCACACGAGGAGCCCAGGCTTTGTGGCTCGCAGCTGGCTCATGTTTCCGGCCTTCTCAGCACCGTGGCTTAAAGTATTTTCCTTTACACTTCCTACGAGAACAAGAGGGAGAATTTAGGGTGTGGCAGCTCTCCGCCAACCTGCAGCATGACTGAAGTGCACATCGTGAAGGTGTATAAGGCACTCGTTCTCCTGTACGTCCACGCCAGCAAAACCTCACCACAGTCGCCGTGACAGTCATTCCCCTCACCCCTGAAAGTTCCCTTGGGCCCCTTTTACTCCATCCTCCCTCCACTGTGTCTCTGGGCAGTTTCTGATGCTCTCTCCGTCACTGGACTTGCTGGCATGTTCTGTAACTTTATATAAATGCAGTCCTACACTGTGTGCTTTTTGCCTGGCTTGTTTCACTTCGGATACTCATTCTGAGATTTCGTCCGCATCACTGCATTCATCACTGTCCTGATTCCATCCCATGGGCACGCCACAGCTTATCTGTTCATCTGTTGCGGACATCGAAAATGGTCCCAGTTTTCGGATACTACTGGACACTGTAAGCATCCATGCACAGGTCTTTGGCCCTTTGTTTTTGTTTTTTTATTTCAGTAGCTTTATTGAAAGGTGCAGCCCTGAGCACCCAAGCATGATGGTAGGTGGTTAGGTGACCTCTGCCGACTCAGAATTAGCACTTACGTATTCAAATGATTGAAATATGTATCAGCCTTTGGGAAAACTGAAAAGCGATCCACAAATCGTGTTTACCAAAGTATGAGATATACTGTGGGTCTGTGGTTTATTTTCCAGGGCTTATTTACCCATAACGTTATGTCAGAATTGGGCACAGCCATCCTGGATGGACTCAGGCTGCACACTGCACACTGCACTGAGTAGCCGTTTGCAACACTTGCGGTGCTGGAGTCTCCTCATATTCCAGCAGAAAATCCCGATGACTGCTTCAGCAAGCTTACGGTCATGATGTTTCATATCTACCTAAGACTTTGTTTTGGAACAGACGTAGATAGACACAGTCGTGTTCTGATTCAGAGTTCATTTTATGCTGTTACTCTGTATCACGTTATAAGTCCTTCCAGTAAAGGAAGCAGCAAATCAAGAGAAGTTTTATAATCACAGAATTTGACTTGTTGACATGAGTTTATGATCATTTTTAGAGAAGGGTTCAGTGATTTAAAAACATGGTATCTTTATCTGATAAAAATTATTTGATAATGAGTTCCCTTTCTGGAACCCTACAGAAATGCATGAATAGGTTTAGTAGCAGGAGCAAAGGGGACCAAAAGCATTTTGATTATTTTTTTTTAAGATTTTATTTATTTATTTGACAGACAGAGATTACAAGTAGGCAAGAGAGGCAGGCAGGGAGAGAGAGGTGGAAGCAGGCTCCCTGCGGAGCAGAGAGCCCGATGTGGGGCTCGATCCCAGGACCCTGGGATCATGACCTGAGCCGAAAGCAGAGGCTAACCACTGAGCCACCCAGGCGCCCCTTGATTCATTATTAATGCGTGAAGACGTCATCACCTTTGAAATTTAGGAAGAAAACTGATCAGGTAAAACATCTATGTGATAGTAATTACTTTTTTCTTGTTTATAAATCCTGACTCCTGGTTTCCATAAGAAGTCGTATTGTTGCCTGTTTAAAAAGCCCATTTGCGGGGCACCGGGGTGGCTCAGTGGGTTAAAGCCTCTGCCTTCGCCTTAGGTCATGATCTCGGGGTCCTGGGATCGAGCCCGGTGTCGGGCTCTCTGCTCAGCAGGGAGCCTGCTTCTCTCTCTCCCTCTCTGCCTACTTGCGATATCTGTCTAATAAATAAAATCTTTAAAAAAAATAAAATAAAAAGCCCACTTGCTTTTGAGTAGTGTTCTGGCTCACACTGACATTGGTCCCCTTCCCTTCTGCGTCGTTATCGCAGAGGCCGTACCGACGAAGCACGGACCAGGCAGCCTTTGGGCTCTCCTTATGTTCTTAAACTGTGAGCCAGTAAAAGTTGTAAATGCTGATTATGGGTTGTGAATTTTAAAAATGTATTTATTTTCTTCTCATCCATCCCGCTTCAAAGATAAGAAACAGTCGCTGCCCAAATAAACCAAGTTACGGTGTTCTTTGTCAGGCCAGTAATCGCTTGTGGAGGGCCCCAAACGTGAAGCCTAATGGCATAATTTTAAAGACATTTTTATAAATTACGTAATGCTTTTTATAAACACAAAAACTATAATGAACACACTTCCTGTCTTGTCTGTAAAATAAAACCTAGAAATTCAGCAGGAAGGAAATACCTTCCGGAAATTAAAATAAATTTAGCTACTTTTACAGATGTTGGCTCCAGGGCACCCATGTACTGTAGTTTGTGGCACTGTGTGACAGCTGTACTGTGGGGAGGTGGTTTCTAGGCTCGGGGTCAAAGTAAAAGGTTCTGGTTTCATGGTAGAACTGTTGTTAGCCCCGCTTCGCTCACAGGTCATACCCCATGGAAACTGTGGCTCCACCCCAGGGAATTGGCTCATTTCAGTAGTGTGTAATAATTAAATGAGGACAAGTCCCGTGTGCAATCCGTTGTCCTTCCGGGCCATCCCTGAGCTAAGTGTTTTCGGTCCCTTCTGCGGCCGCGGGCATGTGAGCGGGGCTGCGTCCACCTGCCGCCTCTCCCCCGGGTCTGGCCGCGCGGAGCTCAGGCCTGTGCAGTCGCAGCTTCCTGCCCGGGTGGCCTCTGCGCTGCAGAAGCCGCTGTGCCCTCCAGTGCCCGGGGCCGCGGGGTGGAGCTTCGTGGTCCTTGCTTCACCGCAGGCTCTTCCCGGCAGCCCCGCCAACCCCGTGAGTGTGGCTCTTGCCTGGCTTTCACATGCCAGTGACACCCCCGCGGGTGTGGCATCTCCAGGCCGGGCTGCCAGCCAGTCCTCTTTAAATGGGGGGCGTGCCCCACCTTCGGTTTTGCAGACGCTTCCTAGCCTTGGTTCTTGTGACCTGTGGTGGTTTTGTCTGGGATATAAACGTGGCTTTGGTTGCCATCGTGGAAATGTAATCGTTAAACAGGTGACTTTCCTATCACTGAACGAATTGCCAGACATGTTCGTGGTGTTTTTCCAGTGTGAGGGATAGGCAGCTCATTTAGAAGGGCAGGGAGACTGATTTTTGGACCCTTTTTTCCCATTTGCAAAAACTATATTTAAAATATTTATTTTAAAGGCCTTAGAAGGGGGCACCTGGGTGGCTCAGTCAGTTGAGCATCTGCCTTTCGCCCAGGTCATGATCCCAGGGTCCTGGGATTGAGCCCCATGTCGTGCTTCCCTGCTCAGTGAGTTGTCTGCTTCTCTCTCTGCAACCCCACCCCCATGCACACACACACTTGCTATCACTTTCTCTCAAACACCTAAAATCTTAAAAAATAGTAATAATAACAGAAGCTTTAGAAAAACTGGCAATGGGGCACCTGGGTGGCTCAGTGGGTTAAAGCCTCTGCCTTCGGCTCAGGTCATGATCTCAGGGTCCTGAGATCGAGTCCCGCATCCGGCTCTCTGCTCCGCGGGGAGCCTGCTTCCTTCTCTCTCTCTGCCTGCCTCTCTGCCTACTTGTGATCTCTGTCAAATAAATATAAACTCTTAAAAAAAAAAAAAGACTGGCAGTTATCCTTGTGTTTTATGGAGCAGATATGAAGATTGTTTGTCCGGACTAGACCCATTCTTTTACTATTCCAGTATCTTCTCTCCTCACGTGTTACTGGAGTCACACATGGTTCCTGGAACTATGTATTATTTTGTGTGTGAGTGACAGCATTCGAAGTTTCTTTTTATTTTATTGTCAGTTACTGAAATCACCTTTCCGGAGTTTCACATACCCTAATAATCTTTTAGTGCTTGCATCCCTGCAGCTTTTGGGAGACAGTCAGGGAATATGTTCAGTGCGCAGATAGCTTCTAAACAATGGGTCATGTTTTGAAGATCATACATTCAGTGGACCGAAGTCATGACATCCAAGAGATAGTCGAGAATATCTTTAAGTAGAAATAACTACCAAAGTTGTGATTAAGGATGGGGTTTAATTTTTTTCCTTTTTTATAGCGTTAGAATCTGTATAATAGAAATAATTTTCAGTTAATAGTTTTCAAAATGGGCTTGTTTTGCTTTTTATGTTTTTACCCAAGCATATAATATTATCAAGGAGTTACTTCAAAACGCATTACTCCCCTAATTACTAGACCAAGTATGGTTTTCTTCTTCTTTCTTCTCCATCCAGCCACAGTGCCCGCCCCGCTTCAGCCACCACCTGCCCCTGCCCCCCACGACAGGCCTTTAACCGCCAGAAACACAAGTGGGCAGCATGGGTTCGGTACTGGGTGTTCCCAGTAGAACACTTTCTTTAAGGGCATTTTTCGTTTGTTAGGATGGGATTTATTGTAACGACTTTTCAGGGGAGTTGACAATGTCCTGTATAAGCTAACTCTTTTTGCTGAATCTTTTATACTTAGTTTTTGGTAATATCTGTGAATAAACAGATAATAAATGGGCATCTTTAAAGATGAACTTAAAATATTTTGTCACATGTTCTAGAATATTATTGTTTCGGACCATTAACATTAGCTTGCCCAGATTAAACATCTTAGTCTCCGTTTCCTGGACCGAAGATGGGGTGTGTGGTAGTACGTGCCCCATAGGAACGCCAGGACACGAGTCCGGGAGCAGGTGGGTGTGAGTTTCCTGCTGAGCCTCGCCGGGGGTGGACACTCAGCTTGAGCAGGAGTGGGGTGCTTAGTGTTGACCCCCAAGACTGAATGTCGAAGGTGCCATTTACTGTAGGTTTGTTCTAAAAAAAAAGTCACCCCACCACAGCAATGAAAATTTGACGCCTGTTATTTTTGTGGTTTCTGGGCTAAGAATGATACCCGTAAGTTAAAAACATTTGTTTTTCTTGAACTCTTCCTGTTTATAACATGACACTAGTTTTGAGTTCAAATGCTGTCCCAACTGTCCAGCAAAACAGATGTCTTAGTCACAGTAGGTATACAATTTTCAGCTCCAATATGAAGAGGAAAACTTCATTTTAGGATATCCTACTCAAAACCCCCACAACAAAAATAGCATGTGTATGATTGGCACAAAGTGAGGACTGAGGACATGGCCTTGATGCTGGCTTAGTTGTTTTCTGCTATGTGAGGAAGGAGCAGCTGGCGGCATTTTAAATTTAAAAATCTAATCACATGGGTGCCTGGGTGGCTCAGTCACCTAAGCATCTGCCTTCGCCTCAGGTTATGATCCCAGGGTCCTGGGATCGAGCCCTGCATCAGGCTCTGCTTCTCCCTCTCCCTCTGCCTGCTGCTCCCCCTACTTGTGCTTTCTCTGTCAAATAAATAAAAATCTAAAAAAAAAAAATCTTGAAAACATTCTACTTTTATTTTCTTTGGCTGAAACAAAGACCTGAGGGCAGGTTTTGAGAGAAAAAGATGCCTGCTACATCTGCATTGAAAAATACTACTCATCTCCCAATATTCTGTTTTAGAACTAAAGGAGGCAAAGAAAAACATTTTATTTTCATAATCGTACCTGCTCAGCCTCTGCCGTTCATGACCCGGTGTACTCAGTGAAGCACTTTCCAGAAGCTGTTCCTCAGATTCCGAGGGGTGGAATACTGGCCGCGTCCGTGCCTGGTCTGGTTTTTTTCTCCCATTGGTGCTTCTCTTCCCGTGGCTTCCACTCAGATCACATGAACGGAGTTGTTTGGCCGGTTTTGTTGCCCTTTCATCCCTGGAGGATTTTATTCTTGTTGGCTCTGACCTGAGGGTTGAAAAATAGCGTCTGCTTCCCTGAGCGTTTCTCCAGGACCAGGTCACCGCCTTCCGAGCATGACGAGGGACGGCAGCCTGGCCCAGGTGGAGGGCAGCAGAGTGGTCTGGCGTTCTGAAGCCTGGACGAGATCCTGGCATCGAGGGGCAAATTTTATAAACGCTTTTAAAAATCGGAGGCCAGATGTGGTTATCTGAGCCTTTTTCATTAAAGGGGTAAATAATGAAAATCCTTTAAAAATCTTTTTTGTGTCATTTTCTCAGTAGCATTCAGCATAATCCAAGCGTTTCATCATGGCTCTCCAGAGGGCCTGAGTTCAGGGACGCAGGGGAGCTGTGCCCGGCCTGGTGCCTGGGGGCTCCGCCAGGGGCGGGCTGAGGGGGCCTCTGCGCCGCCGGTGCGGCTCTTCCCCTCTGCTGTTCTGCGTGGCCGGATGCTTGTGCTCTTCCCTTTCCCTTGTCGGGCTTCAGAGCGTCCCTCACTTGCTGTCTCTCAGGCTTCCCGCACACAGATCTGAGAAGAGCAGAGCCAAGAGGCGGGAGTCACACGCCTCCTCTTGGAGATGTCCAGGCACCTGAGCTTGACATTAAGTCAGTTGGGTCCTGATTCGCTTCACCTGGTCGCAGGTGACTCGAGGTGCCTGTCGCTCTTCTGCAGAACAGGTGTCGCTGTTGCCATAGGAAAACTGCGTAATTGGGCCGATGAGGTCGAGTCTCTCTAAGCTCATGGGGCCGCAGTGTGGCTGTGTGTGGCAGGTGTACTTTTTTTATTTTTAAATAAAATAAAATAGAGAGGGTCCATCCCTTTGGATCAGCCGTGTCTCTGCTGCAGCCCTCCCCTCACTTTCAGAAGTAGCCCTCCCTCACCCTTCAGTCCAGAGAGAAGAGCCCTAGGCTGGCAGCGGGCACTGTGGACCAGAAAGCTGCTTCCTGCTCCGGCTTCACTTGCTCCCAAGGAATGGGCCACTCACACAAGTTCCTGGAGGCAGAAGCCCGCCAGGGTCAGGCGCACCAAGCAGGACAGGGCCTGCTGCCAGGGGGAGCTCATGTGCCCAGGCTCTAAAGGGCAGCCCTGTTCAGGTCCCAGCAATTAAGACCTCGAGAGTATGGGTTTAGTATTAATGGATCTTTTGAATTTGGGGGAGAAAGCAAGATATCTCAGTTTTTAGTATGAAAGGTGTTCCTGACTTTTTATGGTTAGTGGCTAATTCAACTTTAAAACTAGAACTCTGGGCACAGCACACCACAACTGTAGGTAGAATGGGGTCCACAGTCCGATCTAGACAACTAAACAGTCACGTGTAGAGGAGGGAGGGAGGCTGCTGACTGCCGACAGTCCAGGAAGGGGTGCGGGGAACTGGTGGAAATCCACCACGGAAACCCCGGGTGGGGAAGGAAGGGGGGCCAGGCTAATGGAACAAATGGGGACTCCTTTCTGCCTCTTGGTTGTGTGCTCCGGAGGGTTATTGACGCCATTGCCCCAGCCCCCCTGGGCCGTATCCGCCACATGATTCTGTTCCTGCAGATCCCTTTTCACTCCCTTCTCAAGGAGGAGATCCCCCAAGGGAAGGCTCTACCCAAATCTCCCCCAGCGTGGGGCTTCCCTGGGGACCTCCTCCTGCAGAGCCTGGAGGCCTCCCTGCAGTGATGGCGACAAACAAGCTCCTTTTCTTCCAAGGCAGTCCCAGCGAGATGCTAACAGCCCCCCTTCTCTTGTTCAAAGGACTTCTCTGTGGCCCTGATCTCAAGCTGTGTGGGCCAGAGGGTGGGGGTGGAGGGTCTCTTCAGCTGTGACATCTTACCAGGTCCCTCCTAGGAAAGGAGGTGTCTTAGGTCTGTGCAGTGGATTGTGGGGGTGAGAACCACAGTAAATAACCAAGCTAAGGCAGCCCCTGGGGGGTCAGCCCATGTCCAGTGGTTCTCCTGTGTGTTGGGAGGTGCTGGGAAGAACTTGGCAGCTTTTAAGAAGAGCACTTCCATGTCTTGTGCTGAGAATGTGTTGTAGAAAAGAGATTCTGGGTACAGTAGTTCTGTGGCTGTTCCTTTTCCGGGCAGGATAGGCTTTCGGAGGCCTCCCTGGGGTCAGCACGTCATTGTGCTCACGGCTCACACTTATCCCAGCAGGCTGGAAGGGCTGCATGGTCGATGGTAAGGGACAGACCTGGGCAGTGTCAGCAGAAATCGTGCACTCTCCCTCCGTGAAAGGGCACAGAGACCCACTTTGTCCTCAAGACACATGCAGCCACGTGTGTGTGAGGTTTCTCCCAGGGAAGCTAGTTAGAAACACAGAGATGTGTCCTGGAGACGGTGTGTATCAGGACGGGTCGTGCTCCTCCAGAAAGCGCAGCCCGCAGCTGTAGCCCTCTGGTTGACTGTTGGGTACCCAGCCCTGTGCTCCGCTCCCTAAGCTGTCGCCCTGAATTCTCATCTCCTCCTGGCCATGCTGGGACTTCTGTTTACTTCCCATTGAACAGATGCGGTAACTGAGGCCCAGAGAATGCACAGATGTGTCAGGAGGAGGAGAAAGAGCCCAGAACAAAACAGATGCTGGCCCCAATCCTTCCCTCAGTGGGGTGGGCTCCCCAGGCGGGCCTTTGAAAATGCAGGACCCCCACCTCGCCCCGACCCCCGTGGGAACGAGAGTGGGCAGCGGCCCAGGAGAGAGCTGAAGGGCAGCCCCTGCCTCCACACAGGTCCTTCCACTGTCCTGCTGGGATGGAGCCCAGTTCCCCCAGTTGGCCATCTTCCC